>LZPO01017320.1:16786-34957 GCA_001675575.1 Neotoma lepida
AAAAAAAAAAAAGAGAGAGAGAGAGAAAGGGCCAGGTGTGATGGCTCGTGAGCGTAATCCCAGTACTTAGAGAGATGAGGAAGGAGTAGTCCCGGGACAGCCTGGGCTGGCTATACAAGGAGACCCTGTCTCAAAGAAACCCCCAAAACTAAAGAAACAGTATTATAAAAGGGAATGGAGTAGGTGGAAGGCTACACTAAGCACTGCAATGTGTGAACACAGTCCCTTTACTACCAGGTCCCTTGAATCCCCCTTTCCCAGGTTCTAATTTGCTTTAAGTTGAGAAATTAGGTTAACTATAGTTTATATTAAAAAAAAAAATCAGGAAACAGGCTCCTACAGAGACAAGACTCCCAGGAAATCTTGTGTGACAAGACATTAGAATAGCACATATCTCTATACAGGGCTACTCCATGCTTCACTTCTACAAACTAATAATCATTTATCTGTAAAATTTCTCAAGTAACTGGTATGTACAAAGCTTCTGAGAGGTACTAAGAATAAAGACTGAAAAAAAAAACTGTGCTTTTCTGGAGTTTAAGTACAATAAACACAAGCAGATCATTATATATGGGGAAAGTACCAAAAAGTAGGAGTAAAATTAGAAGAGGGACAGACTGCTTTAAGCAGGGGTAAAGTCCTATCTCACAGCATCTGTACGACATTGAAGGGTGAAGTAGTCACCTCTTCAGATAGGGACAAGAAACGAGGGAAGTAAATGCAGAGCCCAGAAAGGTAGGAGTTTGTCTTAGTTTGCTTTCTATCGCTGTGATAAAACATTTGGGCCAAAGCAACTTGGGGAAGAAAGGGTTTATTTCAGATTATATGTCCCAATCACAGTTCCTCATGAAGGGAAGTCAGGGCAGGAACCTGGAGTCAGGACCTGAAGTAGAGGCCACAAAGGNACACTGTTACTGGCTTGATCAGCTTTTTTCCACAATTCAGAACCACCTGCTCAGGGTGGGATGGCCCACAATGGTCTAGTCCCTCTCTTATCAATCATTGTCAAGGGAATACTCCACAGATCCCTCTCCCCAGGTGCTTGTGGTCACNGTGCCTGAGAGGGAACATGGTTATGAGATGTTTGAAGACCTTTTACAATTCTTGTAACTTGTGTTAAATACTCTATTTTTTTTTCATTTATTCATCAGGCACACATTTACAAACACAAACAGAACCTTTGAATGAGATGGCTGGATTAAGACACAAATGTCTATCACTTGACCAAAGTCATACAGCTATGCAGTGGCCGAGATGGCAACTCTGGCCCCAGCACCCACATTCTTCAACTTGATGGCAAGATGACTGAGTGGCTGCAGAGGTTCACTGACATCACCTTCTGGGCACTGTTTACCTTGAAGTAGACTTCAAACTCCTTCAGAGTTCCAAAAGACTCCCCTGTGGCTATGTTCCTGACAAGAGTGGCATTTTCTATTTAATCTGCAGTTCCCTGTTTATGTATGGGTTCTTGTATAAATCTCATTTAATGAAAAGGTTCAAAATTAAAGTGTTTAAAAAAACACGGGTTATATATGTTTAAGTATGTGTAAAAAGAAACCACTGATAAAGTTCTCTTAAANGTTTTAAGATGTAGAGACGGCTCAGTGGTTAACAGCACTTGTTGCTCTAGCAAAGAATCCGGTTCAGTTTCTAGCACTCACATGGCAGTTCACAACCATCTGTAACTTTGGTTCTAGGGGATACAATACGTTCTTCTGATCTCTGTGGCATCAGGTATGCATGTGGTACACATACATACATAGACATGCATGTGGTACACAAATATACATAGACATACATGTGGTACACATACATACATAGACACACACACACACGAGAAAGACAGACAGATAGACATTTCATACACATAAAATGAATCTTTAAAAAAAGTTTTAAGATGCAACTTGGAGCGAGGCATGGTGGCACACACCTTTAATCCCAGCACTCAGGAGGCAGAGGCAGGGGCATCTCTGTGAGTTGGAACCCTGCAGCATAAGCCTTTTGTTTAAAAGGCTTAAGTTACTTTGGAAACAAAAGCACAGAAATTCAGCAAATGGCTGTGTTGCTTCAGATTTAAACTCTTTAGTAGAGTTACAACAACCCTTAAAGCCTTGACCAAGACCTGCTTGATGGGTGACAACCACCATCTCCTAAGGGCCACATGCAGTCTATAAATGCTTTCTTACAAGCAAGTGCTACTCTCATAAAGGAAAACCAGAGCAGCGTGTCTCCATCTCTGCCTTACTTGGGCCTTTCTCGCACTACATAACTTAGTAAGTTCAACTTCTGTCAGCCTTGACCCCAACTTTTCTTAGTAAGTTGATGTCTAATCTGTCCTGCTGTGTTGTACACTTTACTTCTTGTCTTACAAAGGGATGTGTAAGCATTAGCATAATAGCAATCCTCCCTTTCCACCAACAAAAAGGCTCAACCTCTCCTCCCACCACAGACAAGTGTGCTCCCCACTACTGAGAACTACAAATGTCTGCTACCACTCCAGCACAGCAATGGCATTAGTGCTGAGTATAGAAGAAGGAAAGGATAGGAAACCATTCTCACACAGAAAGCTTGCTCTCTGTGCTTACATCTCAACAGAGTATAAAATGATTAACAGAAATTCCTATTTGATCCAAAAAAAAAGGAGGCCATTTTTTGCCTTTGTCTTAGTTAGGGTGTTCTACTGCTTTGAAGAGACACCCTGAAAAACATTTAATTGGGGCTGGCTTATGGTTTCAGAGCTTTAGTTCATTATTGACATGGCGGGCATGCAGGCAGACATGGTGCTGGAGAAGGAGCTGAGAGTTCTACATCTTGATCCAAAGGCAGCAGAATATCGGGCATAGCTTGGGCATATGTGAGACCNCAAAGCCCACCCCCACAGTGACACACTTCCTCCAAGGCCACAGCTCCTAATAGTGCCACTCCCTATAGGCCAAGCATTCAAACACATGAGTCTATGGGGGTCATTCCTATTCAAACCACCGCAACCTTCATAGTACACAATATACACAATCAAAAACTTGGTAGAAATTAGAACACCAAGTCAAAAGGAGGGTGGAAAAAAGGCAAGGGGTTTGGTAAGGAATAAGAAAGGCAGCCAGCAGCCAGAAGAAGAATGGAAGGAACAGAAGGCAGACAGGCAAGTTGAAAGGTTAAGTCTGTTGTTTCTCCTATGAGTTACAGCAACATCTTCCACGATACATAAGCATGCATTCTGATATGAATGAATTATTAAAGTTTAACAACTCATTCTCCATCTTCCTTCTTTGCCTTGTCCTTTACTAAATTTAAAAACCACATTTGACTTATGTCAAATTTCTCTGTCAATCTTTATATCTTATTACTGGTAAGAGAGAAACTTATCCATCCATACACCCGCATTATGGAAGTGAGAGAAATAACATTCATGTGAAGACCTGTTTGTCTTTCTCAAAAAATCATTTTCTCTGGAAAAAAATTAAATGAATGTATCACTCCTTTGGCTTTAACTCTTAGATTACACAAACAGCATCCTGGACCATGAGGTGTGGCCCCACCCTTAGGGGCGACTCACCTTCTCCATTACATATTTCACTTTTCCGCTCTTCCCTGGCTAGTATTACTCTAGCATCCTGGAAGAGAAAAACAACTTCCCACACAGCAGCAAAGGCTATAGAATGAAAATTCAAGGAACCCTATTCTTAAACAAAACATATTGTCTTTATGGAAGAGATCTATTTTTTTTTCATTTCAGAGCCCTATATTCCTTCCTAAAGAACCCTGCTTAGACAAGACTAGCCCTATTAGAAAATCTATGATCAATCGAATAAATGTTATCTATTTCTAATACACCTGCAATATATATGTATGCATACACACGCACACATACACAAAAGTGGGAGAGCCAAGATAGAAGGTGAAAGGGTATGTCAAGGCCAACAGGTTCAGAAGTTTCCAACCCACACAGAACAAGAATGTTCTGACTCTAATAAAAGCCAGGTTTGCTAAACAGACTGCTTCCTCTTCATCTTTCTTATACTGCATCAGGGATGGTTTGGAATAGAGAAGCAGAAAGGCCAGTCAGCAGAGCCCAGGAATTATGATACAATTCTGCAACCAAAAAGGTCAGAAATAGAGTAAAAACAGAAACGAAGCCAAGACACAACAAATACATCAAACACGCTGACAGTGTTCAGCACAGGCAAGCGCTNGATAAGGNATAATTTCTTGCCAACCTTATGGCTAGCTATGCTTCTCACAAGTTGGCAAAATTGGCAGCTGGCAACATAAGCACCACAGCAAAGAGAGGCAAGGGCAGGGTTTCTAACCTTTCTGGATGACCGCTTCAGACAATGACAGAAATATGGACTCCCACACTAGAAGTTTACATAAAAGTGTTGTACAATTTCAAAACTGGTTTTGAAATACCCTCAATGGAAGTTACAAAAGGTGGCATCAAGTAAGAAAAAAAAAAATCCAACTCAGCAAGCAGCACTGGCCTACTTCAACAGTTTCAGAAACTGTTTCCATGACAGAGCAGTTTGGGGTGATCCAACTGAGCTTATTTTTTAAGTTTCTGTCCTAGATGTTATGTCATTTAATAATTAGCTGTTTCCATTAGGGAAGACAAAGACAGTTGCAGTTAGGCAAAGCCTTATACGACCACACAGCTGCTTTTCAGATCACTCTTGTTTACCAGCTCTTGTATCAAAACCAAACCAAACCAAACCAAACCAAACCAAACCAAACCAAACCAAACCAAACCAAACCAAACCAAACCGAAACCTACGCAGCAATCTAGCTTCTCTTCTACACCTTCTCACAAAACACTTAGGTGGCAAGAATTCAGAAGAAAATGGCTTCATCGCTTAAAGGAAATAAACCCCCATGTATTCAGGGAAGTCTGATGTTTTTAGGTGCTTACAAATACTATCATTCACAGCATTCACACTATCTCAAAACCATATCCAGAGCAGGCTAACTCTAACATGGGCATGTCTTGTGAATTCTGGCACAGAAAAATGCTAGATGCTACATAAACACTAAACACAAAATTCTGTAATAATGCAAATATTTCTCTTGAAAATGTGAACATAAAATAGGTCACTAACTTTAAGAAACTATAGTTCTCAAGTAACTTTTTACCTCAAAACTGAGGCTGGACATTCCGCATGTCTGCACAATGGCAATGGAGAACTGCCCCGCAGGGCTGACATCTGACCATTAACAAACAGTACGACCAACAATCAAAGAACACAACACCTAATGCTAAAGACACCTGAATCATATATATGTTATTTTTTCATTTATAAAATCTGAAGTCAGGGCTGGGGAGATAGCTCAGTCAGTGCCTAGAATTTCAGAAATGAGANAGAGAGGAGAGGGACAGGGAGATTCCAGACCTGTGGCTGGCCAACCACTGAGCTTCAGTTTAGTGAGACCTTGTCTCAAAATAAATAAGTAAATACATAAATAAAGGGACAGAGCAGTCAAGGAAAAAAATGCCTGAATGAGCATGCATACCCACCTTCACTAACATACGACACACATACATACCAAAAAAAAAACCTGAAGTAAAATTTCATGTATTAAAACACACAGATCTTCATGTTTTACTCAACAAGCTGACAGTACACGCATATCACCATCCTTAGCAATCATTACCAAACCACCAGCCCAGAAAGTTCCCACGTACCTTTCTAGGCATCTCCCTTTCCAGTTTGACTTCTTTCACCACATACATTCATCTATTCATTCTCCGATTTCTTTTTGTATAAATCGGGTAATTCTACTCTTTATATAAGAGTAACATAACATGGTTGTGAAATTCATTCATGCAGCAGGGCAGTAATGTGCTCCTTTTTACTGCTAAGCAGTATTCCCTCTAATGACAACAATTCACACTGTTATTGATGGGATGGTCACAGTTGAGAACAGTGATAGTCCTGATGGTTTAAGCATTCTCATACAGGCCGGAGTCGTTAAGATCATGTGTTTCATGTCTCTGGGTAAATGCTTTGTAATTCCACTTCTAGGCTATAAACATGTATTTAGAAAACATTAAGAGTTTCCCACAGGAGTTATCACACTGGTCCTCCCACCAGCAATGTGCAAGAGTCCCAGTGCCTCCCTGCCAGGCTCTGTCTGTTCTTAGGAGCTTACCTTATGTACTACTCTGGCACTGGCACAGTTTGACTCCCTCACAAACCCAACTACCTACAGGACNCACAGAAGGCCTCTACAATTGGCATTTATCTTAAATCTGGGCTAATTACCAAGAAGGAAAACAGAAATGTTCTAGAAGGAGGGCTATAAGGAGGGTATAAGGGCTAAAAAATGTACACACCACTTTCCTAATCCTAATAACAAGCAAGGCTAGAAGTCTGTGAGACAGGAACGTGAATTAAATCTGTCTCATTACAGCACATGCCTTTCACAGCATCTGCCCTTCTTCCTTGTTCCAAGTCTGTCTTCCCCACTAGACTAGAACCATGCNTGACTTCACAAGNTCGTACCCAGGGTCTGGTATATAAGAGGGGCTCACTAACTATTTCTTGATTATATGTTAGGCAGTAGCAGATAGGAAGCAAGGGCTATGAAGGGCATTTGTGTTAGTTCTCTACCTTTGTGTAACAAGTTGCACAAGCTTAGTGGTTTCCAACAGCATTCACTTGTTACTTCATACTTTCATGGATCACAATCCCAGCTGAGTTCAGCACAGTTCTGAACCCAGATGAGTTCTGCTTAGAGTTCATGCAGCTCCAGTCAAGGTATAGGCAGCNCTCGGTTCTCCTTTGGGAGCTCCACTGGAAAATAAGCCCTTTCCAAGCTCACTTAGGCTACTAGCAGAATTGAGGTGACAGGTCTGAGGGTCCTAGTGACTTAAGTCTTGACTGAAACACCACAAAAGTCATCTGTACTTGTCAATATGGCTGTTTATTTATAATACCAGCAAGGAGTCTCTGGTGAAAGCCTGCTCAGAAGACCAAGAAAGAAGTCTTCCTTTTCTTTTGAGACAAAGCCTCATATATCCTAGGTTAGCTTCAAACTCACCATGTAGCTGATGATGACCCTGAACTTCTAATTCTCCTGCCTCCACCTCCCAAGTGCTAGAAGATTACAGACATGCACCAGCACCAACTTCACCTGACTGATGTGGTGCGAGGGATTAGCCCAGGGTTCGTGCATGCCAGGCATTCTACCAACTGAGCTACAAGAGCAAATGTCCTAAAGCATCTTGTAATCATATGCTATCCTCTAGCTTCTCATCATTCTGTTCAAGGCTATCAACAAACAAGTTCTTTATAAATCTACTTGGCAAAAAGATTTACATGGACACTCTGAAGTTTTACATTTTATACATATAGTTCTAGGATTTTACATGTAACCATTAAAACTGTTGGTGTTAACATGTATTCAAATCTAGTCAATAGGAAAGCAAATAATGACATCAAAAGAATGACCAGTTACAGATACTAAAGTAAGCTTAACAGAATCAAGAAATAGAGAAGTCAAATTCAATAAAGGTGCCTACAGAATGCAAGGCAGGTTAGAACACTGTCAGCTGAGAGACATTCAGCAGGTGAAGGCAATTGTTATAATAAGCCTGATGACCTGAGTTCCATCCCCAGAATGTTACATCAATTCACAAGCAAATGTGAAAAGAGAACAGACTCTACAAAGTTGTCTCATGACACATATACTGTGGCATCATGTAAACACATGACCAGCACTAAAACAATAATAATTTTTTTAAATGAACCTCCAAGACAAAAGGTTTTCAATTCTTTCTCTTTTACCTTGTTACTAACTCTACTCAAATACACAAGTTTTACAGCTGTTCTTATAGAGTTAGGTAGGTCCTCTAGTTAAGAGACTTCAATATTCATCCCAAATTCAGTATCAACAAAGCTAGAGAACAGTACCAACTAATCANACACTAATGCTGGCATTTCCATCTGCCTTTTATTATCCCTGTCACCTAGTGACAGGATCAAAAACCCAAGGAAACCAGACTTCACAGATAGCTTCATTAAGTAAGGGGAGGGGGGGACTTTATTTCACTATGGCTACGAAAGCAATTTTAAACCCACTTGCAGCAGCTGACATCTTAAGGGCACTGTCTAAGTAACCACATTAGTCAAGTTTATCACTTAAGATATGGAAATGCAAAGAAAGGGATGTCAAGGCTAGAATGTTACAGATATCCACAGCAGTGCGTAAGTAGAGCAGAGGACCACCAATGATGATATATGAAAAAGAACTTCAAGTCAACTCTGAAGGAAAAGACCTACAAAGAGACCAAACANTCCCTGCTGTGCTACCATAAATGTACCTAGCAGTACACAGGCAGCTGCAGCTTGACCCTGAGATGATGCTCCTCACTGAAAGGTGGGCCACTTTGATACAAGACCTTCTTGCAGAAAGAGCATGTACTGAGTCAGACAAAGCACCCGCTTCTCTACTGGTGAGCACAACAGGAGAAAGCAAAGGGCCGTGTAAAGTCTACAACTATTTTGCCACTCTCCTTTAAGTCACTCACAATCTTCTCCCGCAAACTGATGTGTACAAAAGCAAAAGATCAGGCAGGCAACATACAGCAAAACTTCACAACACACATTAACCACAAATAAGGGCCCTGTTTCAGTCCCATCTGATAATATCTGCTTTAACTGTCTGCTGCCTATTTCCATCCTTAGTCCCTGGAAGTGGACAATCTCTCTGGACTATCAAGGACATGTGGTCTGTTCTGTTTTGGGAGAGGTTCTTCCTCTGAGGCCAGCCTGGCCTCAAACTAGGGATACTCCCACCTCAGCCTCCAAGTGCTGAGATTACGTGTGCATCCTACCACACTTGGCTATAATGGACATTTAAAAAAAACTAACAGGAGGCTGGCAAGATAGCTCAGTAGATGGAAACCACATGGTGGATAAAAAATTGACTCTGGTAAGTTGTCCTCCCAACTTCTATCTGTGTGCCATGGCATGTAAGCACGTCCCATCCCCACACAAAATAAATNTTTTTAAAAAAAATTGATNAAAAATTAGCAAGAACTAAAAATTAAATATCCAAATAAGAGGTTGATATGCTATATGAACTAAAAACTTAGTACATATAAAATGAATATTTGATTCAACTACCAATGAGCTCTGCTCAGCTAAGTCCAATAGACTACATAAAACTTAGGACAAAGAGAAAAACATACAATAATTAAATATACATACAATATTTATTAAATATATATTTGTTACAAACATATATTCATAGTATAGAAATTTCCAATACTACCTTAGACACATAAATATGTATACTACATAAATAGGATTCCCAACTAATTAGCTATCTGTATAATGTGCATTTGCATACATATAAAATATATATTAACTAGGAAATAAATTCATCTGCTATAGAAATAAGATATATAGCAAGCATGACCTAAAGTAATAATGTCCCATGANTTACAATTTGCTATGATGAAAGTGGTTTGGTCAACTAAAACTCAAAAGCAAAATGATCATCATTTTGCAGGAAATACTCTCGTGGGGGTAGGAAAGTAACTAAAAGTGGTCAGAGAAGGCAGTGAGTGTATACAGGCCTTCTTAGACATTTTGGTTCTCAAGACGTAAGGGGAGGCATACTCACAAGCTGACACCCTTAAATACCTCCGTGTTTTAATAATCAACTTGGACACCAAGACAAAGGCCCACTTACTAAATTCTGTTTTACAAATGGCCCATACTACACTCAACATGGTGGAATTTGACTTTTTTTTTTTTTTGCCAAGTTACTTGACACCAGTAATTTATCGAGGTAACCAGGTCAATAGACTCACTGTATTTAGTTTTCTGGGAAGAGTAACTAATGCTTTATGACCCTAAGACAAAGAACAAAAATGAACAAAAGCCTTTCTCTCTATGCAATGGTGGGAGGTCAGAATCTTTTGTTTGTGACTTGAGGTCTCATTAAGTTGCTCTTGAGACTCTTGAGAACCACGATTACATAAATTTGCCACAACAGGCACTTGAATCAAAGCCCAAGAAGCCACTACAAGTGCAAATCCTTCCAGCCCAGAGGTAGTGGTGCACACCTTTAATCCCATCAGGCAGAGGCAGGCACATTTCTTGAGTTTGAGGCCAGCCTGGTCTACAGAGCAGGTTCCAGGTCAGCCAGGGCNANACAGAGAAACCCTGTTTCAAACCTCCCACACCCTGTCCCCCCAAAAAAAGAAAAGAAAAAGGAATACAAAATCCTTCCAATGAGAAATGCTGCTTAACTTCTACTTCTGCCTTTGGATATTTATTATTTATCAAGACAGGGTCTCACTACTTAGCCTTGACTGGTCTGGAACTTAACTATGCAAATCAAGCTGGCTTTGAACTCACAAATCTGCCTACTTATTGCTAGGATTAAAGTTTAAATAGGTGTGTGGTGCTGTGTTTGGGTATTAAATCCAAGAAATGTGAGGTGGCATGCTGGCACTAGGCCTACTGGGGTGCCATCAATGTAAAGAACTGAAATAACTGGAAACTACACAAACAAATCTTCCTAATTTGAGAGCAGAGAGAAGCGTCTACAAATGTATTTACATCTTTTCCTATTCAGGCATGAAAGAAAGCAGTTTCATTTCCCTCAAGGCTTTGCATTCTGGACTTCAGTCCTGCTCCGTGGCATTCTCATTTCTGAAGTAACTCAGTCGTGCTTGGTACCTGTCTACAGCGATCTAAGAACACAGGGCAAACAGTCAAATACTGAATTTCTAAAGTTTATGTCATTTTGAAGATATTTTGACCACAACACTTAAGAACTTTAATTTCCATGATAAAGTATCAAAGTAGAGGTAGGCAAGAGAATCTCAAGTGTCAGCCAAACCCTGAGTCCTCTGAGAACTCGGCACACCCTCACAAAGAGCACTGATGGCAATTAGCCTGGCTATGGAAAACAAGTGTGCAAGTTCATGCAGATAATGACTGATCCAAATGAGTAACTCAGAAGGGAAAAACCAAGAAATGAGGAAGGNGAGCAACACTGGAGAACACTTGGAGCTGAACGTACTAGTTCTAGAGCCACCAGTTCCCCAGCATTACCTGTCCTCAGTGTACTCCTAATAAAATGTCATACAGTGATTAATCTCAAGGTATTTTAAGCCTTGACCTCTTTTGGGAAAGGATATAATAGGTTGATGGACACCTAACCATATACCTTTGCAAACACCATTCTTTAAAACAAAATGTCACCTTTGGAAGCTATCTGACTTCAAGACTATATTCTTTTAACATACACTAACTACAGCACATCTGTAAAGTAGGGAAAATAAAATATTGATACCATAGGATTGCGGTAACTCACAAGCTGAAATAAAATATCTGCAACAAGTTTAACCTCAATTTAGTGTAGAGTGTATAGGTATATGTAAATAAATAAATGTATATATATGAAGCCTCTTATTAAATCATTAAGAAAAGACAATTTTAAAAACTGGTTAGGGTCAAGCATGGTGGTATATGCCTGTTATTCCAATACTTGGGAAACTGGGGCAAAAGAAAGCAGCTTGGATTATATAGCAAGACTCTGTCCCAAATATAAGCAAATAAAAGAAAAACATCATCCAAAATGGCCAAAGATATTCACCNGAGATTAAATAATAAACATACTGTGGTAGAACTTCTAAACGTAGTCCTAAGTAATTCTGCACATATATATGAATGGCCTCTTTTTACACTGAGATAGGCCTATGTCATCTGAATAGTAAAATATTCTAGAACTGATACAGTCCACTCCAAGTCTAA
This sequence comes from Neotoma lepida, assembly GCA_001675575.1. Lineage (NCBI taxonomy): Eukaryota > Metazoa > Chordata > Mammalia > Rodentia > Cricetidae > Neotoma > Neotoma lepida. The sequence goes on from LZPO01017320.1 coordinate 28,552, forward strand.
CCTTTAGTCAGCCAGATTGCTTTTCCCATCATGGGATTCCTTCTTGCAGCCCAGGAGCCACTTGGTAAGGTAGCCAAAGTAACAACAAGGGAGAGCCAAAGCTCTGACTAATGAAGTAAAAAAGTTCCAGTATGTCACCAATGCCCAGGCATCTGAGGCATCCTAGCCCCAGCTGGCTACAGTCTATGGAGACAACTACAATCTTCTCAACATGCAGGCTGATGTAAGTGGAATTAACTTCAACCCACAACCCACAGGAATGGTGGGAAAGTGCTGGCTGCTGTCTCACCAAGTTTTGAGAANGTATCTTGATAAATAAATAGCTGAAATATGGTAAAATGTCAGTCCAGATACACAGCTATCAAACATACACATGCATATATTGGAAGTTTTATCAATAGCAATATTATTCATAACAAAAATTCATTACCCAGTAAATGCAAAAATCCAAGTAAAAATAAACATGTAAGATTCTTGTCTGATGTGTCAGCACACACTTTTAATCCCAGCCCTTGCAAAGGCAGGCAGATATCTGTGAGTTAAAGGCCAGGCTGGTCCACATTGCCAGTTCCAGGACAGCCAGGGCTAGATTGAGCCTCTGACTCAAAGGCATATAACTTTTAAAACTCCAAAACTTACAGATACAAGTGGGATTTTTTGTTTTCAAAGGCAGCGATGGAAATGGGGGCTGAGAGATGGTCCAGCAGTTAAGAACACATACTGCTTTTGCAAAAAACAGGTTCAGTTTGTAGCACCCCCATCAAGTGGCTCACAACTGCTGTAACTCCAGCTCTTTACTCTCTTCTAGACTTTCACCTTCCACTCAGGTGCACATACCCCTGCCAAATGCATACATATATAATCAAAAATAAAATCTCTATTTAAAAAGTTAGAATGGTTTCCTAGTTGCAACAGGAAAAATAAAAGGACAGGCTAGAGAAGAAACAGGTAAATACGAAGATGGCCATGTCCTTGTTCTGCAGCTGCTGGGTAGATTCCCAATGTCATCAGTAAGTTTCACAATTATACAGAGTATCCATTTCCATTTATGTGCATGTTACATTTTAAATATGCCTCCATTTATAGTAATGTNGCGTGTTGTGATTCAAGCCCAATAGGTCTAACTAACATCACTTAAATGACATAAATGCTTTTTAAATATCCAAAGTGATTTTATTTAAAGGAAAACCTTTTGTATAAAAGCTGTTTATATTAGACACTTTAAGTTCAGTAAATTACTTTAACAATCAAAATAATCTTAAATGGGGAGAAAAAAGTCTCCCTTTTAATGAAGTGACTGACTCAATTAAGCAACCTAAAATAAATAGCTGTTTTTTTTTTTTTTTAAATATTAGCTGCCCAATCTCATTTTTCTACTTTGAACACATGACTGGCCTTTAAGCTGTGTTAAGATTAGATTTATTTCACTTATCTCACATGGTTTCATTATCATGTTCCTCCTTCAAATGTCAGAAAGCTGTGTAGCATGTTAAAATAAAAGCCTCCCTTAGTTAAAGTCTAGAGTAAAACTGTTGTGGGAATCAAAGTTACACTTCCATGGGACAATTGTATTACGTTTTAAGTCAGTGAATATACAATGTTGGTTAATGTATTGAACAAATTCCACCCACTTATAACAGGATCCTTTTTACTGTTGTCGTTGTCATCCTTTTGCTGTGCTGGGGACTAAACTTGGGGCTTTGCACATGTATTAATAGACTGTCTTTTTAAAGTATATTGATAATTTTTTTCGAGACAGTATTATTAAAAAAAAACAACAAACATGTGAAATCATTCCAGGTTTTCAGTTCAAGGACTCACAACATACCTCCATTATGACATGGAATTCAGCAGTATAATTAAATAATGACCAATCATTTCTATTAGGGTTTGATTAATAATTTAAAAATGATGGGGCATCAAATTTTGGTTTATTTAACACTTATACACTAATATCTACTATCCAATGACCCACCTAATATAATTAGGCATAGACAAAGCTATTTCCACTGCAAAGACACTTTCGTGAAGATGACAATTTATTTCATTCTAATGAGTATTTTTTACTTAGTATCCTTTAATCTCTAAGGTAAAGTTTAGAATGAGGTCAGAACTCTGATGCCTCCTAAAGTGTTGTTGGATTTGCCCATCATTTACCTTCATCACTGAGTTCAAGAAAGAGCTAGGAACAGACCATTAATCCAACCCTATCTACCANTCATTGTTGGCATGAATTTAGTATGTAGTAACTGATACCATGGCATACAATAATTTCAGCTCTTACTATTCCTCAAACTCAAATTAGCCTGAAAACTAATTTTTATCAGGNATCTTTTCCATTCATCATCTCAAAATTAATAATGTAACTTTTATACTTCAGGTGGCTTGTAGATTTTAACTANTTTTTCTTGTCTGATTCAATGTTCCTCAATTAATGAGTTAAAACATGAAAAGGAACTGTTTGAGAGTTATTTGTACTTGTAAGAAACACTCATACAACTAAAATTACACTTTCCCTCAAAGTTCTTTTTCATTTTATTTATTTATGTATTTTATGTATGAGTGCTCTGTCTGCATGTACGTCTGCATGCCAGAAGAGGGCATCAGTTCTCATTTTAGATGGCTGTGAGCCACCATGTGGTTGCTGTGAATTGAATTCAGGACCTCTGCAAAAGAAGCCAATGCTCTTAATCACCAAGCCATCTCTCTAGGCTCCTCAAAGTTCTTAATGCACCCAGTCAGCCATTCACTCTTACTGCTAGTGGCTGGCAGTGCTGGTCACAACTGTCTCTTCTTCAAGTAGTACCATCTCTTCTCCAGTAGCTCTCCTCTTAAGACTAAAACACCAGTGAAAGCGGGGTTACAATGTTCACTNCACGTGCCTTTACTGCTACTACAGTCAAACCCAAGATTTATCAAAGTCATACCCAAAATAATTATTATACAACCATTATCACCACAAGAGGTACAGTTTAAGATAAAGTTAATTTTTAAAAAGACAAAAGGTTTTTAATATTCACTGAGTATTCACCACACCCTAATACTGCGTAAAATAGTGCAGAGAGAATACAAATGATGTTCTTGAATGAAAGGATTTTTTTTTTCTGTGTTCTATAATAACATTAAATCATTATTCACTACAGGGGCAAATGAGCATAGAAATCCAAATAATAATGCCTTACCAATTCAGACACACAGACACACACACAAAGTCTCCTTGAGTATTTTTACTTCACAGATGTAAAATTTCAAAAAATGGCTTCAGCCTGTTTAGTCAACTGCACAGTCCTCAGTCAAGTTTAATGAAAGACTGTTTTATGTTACTAATAGAGCCTATACCGGTTAACTTCTCACATGGGGCAGATAGATTATCAGATTATTTTCTAGAAAGGAGTGTGTCTGGCATGTTTCATAACAGTTGGGACATTCCAGGAGAGGATCTCCACTTGAGAATTCATACAAGAGGACTATCAGGAGGAGCATTACAAGGACTTCTATAATTACACTGGACCATTACCCACTCGGAGTCTAAGTCAAGGCATTTGCATCATTCCATGCCATGTTCTGAATGGAGATGATTAGACATATTAAACATCGTTCTTAGGATATTTGGCTTAAGTTTTAAAGTTTGGGTTATAGAATTCAAATACTGGCTGGCTCAACAGAGAGTTTTAAGAAAGGCAGTTCCAGATTTAAAATTTTCTTCAGCAATAAATTAAGTTTGATGACAGCCCATTATTTGTTCACAAAAGAAATAAATGTTATCCACTCAAGTTGCATGGGTTTTATACTATCGCACAGCAGAAAACACCACCAAATCTGATCAAAATCATTCTACCCCCAAAAGGGAAATGCATGTGAATTTTCTCACTTGTTTCACTTAAGAAGTGCTTTCTAAGTATAAAAGGAAGCCTTAGCAACTAGAGTCACTTTCCTGATACCATAAAGCATTTGCTAACAGACAACCAATTCTCATAGCCCAATACAGTTCAGGTTCCTACATGAAGGCCAATGACCTTTTATCATTCTCTGAATTAACTTTATCCTTGAAGATGGTTTTTGAGAAACTCTTCCTAATATGCCTCTTTCTCAATCTTCCTAAAGATAAGACACAGCCAGAAAACAATCAAGAAAATAAANTGAAAATGATAAAAGTAAGTAACCATTGAACACTAGCCCCAACCCTCCTAATGCTGAGGCCACCCTTTAATACAATTCCTCATTTGTGGGGACCCCCAAGCATAAAATTATTTCCTTGCTACTTCATAACTGTAGTTTTGCTACTGTTATGAATCATAATGTAAATATCTGTGTTTTCCAATNGTCTTCTTCAGTGACCCCTGTGAAAGGGTTATTTGACCCACAGGTTGAGAACTGCTGCACTAGAAGCAAGCAACCTGGGAAACAGTAAGAGAACTCAGAGAAACCACTCAAGATTCTCTATCTATACAAGCAAAACCACATACACCATCCAAGACTAGCAATCCTCCCCCAACCCCCAAAAGCAAAGAACAACAACAACAAAAAAACCAAAACACTAACACACAAAGCAGTACATTCTTAGGACTCTGCTAAATTCTTTCAGCTCAGATACCAACACCCTGTCTTTAAAGAATCAGTGTCCGGGACTAAGGAGCTGGCCTAATGGGTAAGGTGTGAGGACTACTGTTCTGATCTCTAGCACCCTGCTATGCATGCAAAGGCTGAGTGGGTGTGATGGCCCCTTTGTAAACCTACTTTGCTGGGAAGTGGAGGCAAGGAGGGATCCCTAAGCAGACTGGTTAACTGGACTAGCTCAATTAGCAAACTCTGGGTTCAAGTGAAAGATCCTGGATCAATACATAAGGTAGTGAGGGATCCAAGGAAGACACATGACATCAACTTGCTCACACACAGGTGATCATGCATGCATATGTATGTGGGTACACACACACACACACACACACACACACACACACCTACCTTACTGCTAGGCATGATCCCAGCACTTGAGAGGGTTTAGGGGAAGGAAGTGACAGTGCTGAAGCAGGATGGAAAATTCAGGCAGTTTGGGCTACTTCACAGTTCTAGGCCAGCCTGAACTGCATAGTGAAAGCCTGTCTGAAATCACAAAAGAATTATCAACCACCTATCCACTTAAGTTAATTTTAATATATTTACATACTTTAAAATGAGCAACAGCTGACAAAATCAAGTTCTTGTTTATTTATTTGGGATAAAATCTCCCTCACTATGTTGGCCAGGCTGGTCTAAACAGCAGAAGTTCAAGTGTTGTAGAACATTATTTTAAGGTGTGTTACTTTTGTTGCGTTTGTTTAGCTCTGTGAAGCTGTGTTACTGTGCCTGTCCAAAACACCTGATGGTCTAATAAAGAACTGAATGGCCAATAGCAAGGCAGGCAGGCAGAGAGAATATATAGAAGGAGAAATCAAAGAAGGAGCAAGAGACGGCAAGGAGGACTCCAGGGGCCCAGCCACCCAGCTACACAGCAAGCCACGGAGTAAGAATAAGATTTACAGAAGTAAGAGAATGGGAAAAGTCCAGAGTCAAAAGACGGGATAATTTAAGTTAAGGAAAGCTGGCTAGAAATAAGGCAAGCTAAGGACAGGCATTCATAGTTAAGAATAAGCCTCCATGAATGATTTATTTGGGAGCTGGTGGCAGGTCCCCCAAAGAGACAAAGAGTAAGAAAACAACCAACAACACTCAAAAAAGTTCACAACCCCAGTTTCAAAGTACTAGGACTGAAGGCATACAGTCAATTATCACTGTAGCTTCTCTCCCAAAGCCCAGTTTTTGAACAGTTTTTTTTTTTTTTTTCATTGATTCCATTATCATTTGTTTCCGGAAAGAGAATGAAGCAGTATTCCCATGCCCTGCTTCCTGTATCCTCTGAGTCTTCTGGGAGATTCAGTCTTTCAAGGGTATCTAGAGAAAAGGATGACTCCATCTAAAGAGTTATCTTTAAGATCATTTGTTATCTACAGCTGGAGAGATGGCTCAGTCTTTAAGAGCACTGGCTACTCTAGTTCTAGAGGACCTGGGTTCAATTCCCAATGTCTATATGGCAGTGCAAAACTGTTTGTAACCTCTGGGCTTTGTGGGCACCAGGCACACAGATATACAGATAAAACATATACATATAAAACAATAAATTAAAAAATTATTTTAAAAGATCATTTGTTATTTCAAGTGAAAAGGAAACTTTGCCCTGTCTTTTTCACAGGTAATTCCTGTTATAAAAAGAAAAGGCGCCGGGCNGTGGTGGNGCANNCCTTTAATCCCAGCACTCGGGAGGCAGAGGCAGGTGGATCTCTGAGAGTTCGAGGCCAGCCTGGGCTACCAAGTGAGTTCCAGGAAAGGCGCAAAGCTACACAGAGAAACCCTGTCTCGAAAAACCAAAAAA
>LZPO01017320.1:36181-51774 GCA_001675575.1 Neotoma lepida
CTGGCCTTGAACTCACAGAGATCCGCCTGCCTCTGCCTCCCAAGTGCTGGGATTAAAGGCGTGCGCCACCACTGCCCAGCTGCCTACAGCTATTTTTACATCACCAACTACAAATTAAACTTTACACAGAAGTCCTGCTTCCACATCTACACTTGAACTATTATTTTCAACACCCTCAATTCAAAATGAGTGGTAATATACAATGAATGTCCTCTCATTCTGAACTTTCAAAAAAACCTCAACATGAAAAGGCCTCANCTACCTCTAGGTAGTTTATACACACTTTTCAGGTCCTTTGTCTTGGAAACAAGATAGGTGACATCTATAGGTCTAAGTACCTATAGACTTCTGAGTCTACTCNAAAAGCACTCAAATTCGTGCTGTCCACTCAAGATTCCAATGCTGGAATGGCTCAACACTATGAATTTTTTTTACAAACAAACCTCAGTGGAAATATTCAACTTGATTCCATCATCTTTTCTTCTCAATCGGCTACTTTTCTAAAAGGCCCATTTTCTAAAAATTCATTAATCATCTTCAACAAAAAAACAAAAACAATTATCTTTTCTTCTTTCCCTATATTAAAACAATCAAAATAACTATCATCCAACTAGCAAGCTTACTTTGCTAGAGAGGGCTGTGACCAAGCATTTTGATGGGCCAATGTGTTAAGGCTTAGAACAGATGACTAAGAAATACATGAAGGCGGGTGGTGGCGGCAAACCCCTTTAATCTCAGCACTCAGGAGGCAGAGACAGGAGTTCGAGGCCAGGCTGGTCTACAGAGTGAGTTTCAGGAAAGCCTGGGATACTTGAGAAGCCCTGTCTCAGGAAAAAAAGAAACAAACAAAAGATACTTTCTTACAAATCTGCCTTAGAGGCAGGGTACAGTAAAAACAGACTTTGGAATCACCCAGATCTGGAAAACATTGAACTAAAATACAGTTTTTCTAAAGATTTTACCCCACTTCTCAATTCAAAGGTAACTATCAGACTGGGAGACATTGTTAAACTTAGGCAAGCATTACCACGTGAAACATGTTAATGTTTCTAAGTTCCACAAAGGAAAGGTTACAGATGATATGGTTAACTTAGTGAAGATATAATAATTCACAGATTTGCTTATCTTCAAGTGGTACAAATTTGAATAAATGGACATTAATTTATGTTGAAGGTCTATTCCAAAATGTTCAGATGTCTCAGACAAAGAAAGCATTTTTCCAAACACACAAACTATAAAAAATGGTTAGATCTTTTGCTCAGCCTACAAATGCCAGTTAACAAATCTGCTCAAAACACAGGAGCTTCTGGAACAACTGTCCCGTGGCTCCCAACATTTACTCTCCTGGACATGGAGCTCTTCTCCTTTACCCCACGTGCTGCCATTTCCACCTATTCCTAAGTCCTAGGAGTTATTCAGGACCAGAAGAAGGAAAGTGAGAAGCAGGGTGTGGCAGGACACACTTGTAATCCCACCTGCCAGCTTGGGCTTCATAGTCCTTGCCAGAACAGGGAAAGGGAGGAAGAAAAATAGGTTAAGGTGAGGAGAGAACCCTTCTCGGAAAGAGTCAAGGGTTTAAAAATGAGAAGTATCATCAATCAGAAATCAGCAGGGTGATCCAAATCTGGCCCCTTTAATATTGATATATATGTTTTCAGGCCCTGTATTATTGGGATGAAACATAGCAGTGACAACAGGCTAAACAATAAGACAATTCAAGAGGTTAGAAGTTCTACATAAGTGAAGTCTAATAAAAACCAACAATCAACTACTTCATACTTTCTCTCAAGACAGCAGATTCAGCAAAGCCAAGTCATTTAACAGATATGGCTAATGCACTGGCTTACAGTGTACTCAGGTAAAATTACTGACCAAACCTGAAAGGGATGGAATCAGATCCCAACCTGCAGTCCAAGTGAGGATACAGAAACAGTTATTTGTACATGCTGAGCTCAGGTTTTACAGAAAACAAATGCAGTCCGGAAAGAAAGTTCTCCTTTATCACGGAATAGATGATCCAGGGTAGCACAGGGTAGCACCTATATCACAGGAACAATGCACCAGCAGTTTCTCTAGATTCTAGAGTCTAGAAGGGTGTAAGCACAGCCACAGACATTGAAAAGTGAAGTAAATATATTAATTGGAGAACATAATTAGTAGTGATATGAATGTTCACTCTAAAATTCAGCTTTCCTGTATGTTGAAAACTTACAGTGCAATCATTTAGCAGAAGGCAGATCCACTGAAATGCGGAGGCTTTTAACTCAAAGCAGCTGCAGTATTGTGGTGCCCTATGATTTCGTTTTAGAACTAAAATAAAAATGTGACTTGGTCACTCAAGTAACATCAGCCTTATAGAAAGTTACTTCTGAGCCGGGTGGTGGTGGCGCACGCCTTTAATCCCAGCACTTGGGAGGCAGAGGCAGGCGGATCTCTGTGAGTTCGAGGCCAGCCTGGGCTACCGAGTGAGTTCCAGGAAAGGCGCAAAGCTACACAGAGAAACCCTGTCTCGAAACACACCCCCCCCAAAAAAAAAAGAAAGTTACTTCTGAGAACACAGGTATACTGGTGAATATTAAGACAGTGAATGAAGAATATTTTAATATATTTTTTCTATACACTCTGCACTTTAACAGCATGAAGACTGGAGATCAGGGAGAGAGTGGCTGNCAAGTTACTTCCACATCCATAGGTTCAGAGCCAGAGAAGGGAAATTTTAGTTTCTAATGCTTGGTAGACAACCATCTTCATGTAAAACCACTCATAACATTGAGAGGCATGCAGTCCTACCCAGTTTGGCCCTAAAGAAAAGAAAATTCTCAAGGAAAAGATTCCAAGGGCTTTGGTGACAGATCCTAACTGCTTCAGAGCTATCATATGCTTCATGAAATTCATGACTACTATCAGAGGGTTACAGTGACTTCAAGTAGGGGCAGGTCCAAAGCCACCATCAAAACCAGCCACTCAAGCACTTGCCATTACACGTGCTTCTAACTCAGAATGATCCCAGAAGCTCCGGTTTGGAAAGTGTAGATTCCAATGAAATCAGTGGTGGTGTTACCCCGTTTGGATGCAGCTGGAGTGCTGCTGCTACTGATCCCACAGTTGGGGTGGGTGGGTGGGGGGGGGATTCTAAGACCTGGGAAGTTTTGTGTTCTAAAACTCTTCAGAAATGAGGTCAACAGTTTTTCTTTTGTTTTGGTTTTGTCATCTATAAAGTGAGAAAAACATGGGAGACCTCAAAGACAGGAAGCAGTCCCCAACTCAAAACAGCTTACTTTCCAAGGCTTGTCACCTCTTTGAAAATCTGCTTGCGCTAATTAACCTATTTATACCATAGTTTCTAAGGAAAAAGCATTCCCTGTCCTCTAAAACTTTGTCCTAACAAAACAGAAAAAGGTACGTGTGTAGACAAGATCTACTATGAGAGAATGGNACACAAGCGTGCCCAGTTTCTGCTTTTTGATAACTGCAGCTAAAACCTAAAGTTCTAAATTCTAAACTCCTAAATTCNCTCCAGAGAGAAGCCCCTCAAAAGCTGTGAANGTAGAAGCAAGAAAGGGACTCTCCTCACAGAGTACTTACTGCTAATGGACAAAGCTACCACAATCTGTCAGAAGCTAACAGGAAAGGGTCTGGCTAATGTTAACATGCAACTTGTTCATAATCACAGTGAAAACTATGCAAGTACTAATACTATTTCAGATAAAAAGATGAAAGTTAGATGCTGTTAAACTAGTTAGTCAACCAAAGTTTGGCACTTACAGAAAGAACAGTCTCAACTGCTTCCTGGAATCTCACCAACTCAACTGAGCAGGGAGGAAATCACTAGCATGAAAAGGTGAGATTGTAATTCAAAAATGTTGTCTCAACATAAAAAGGTACTTAATTCAAAAACCTCACATACTACCTCCACCTCTTAGAGCAGTTGGTAAGCTTTCTAACTTGGGTAACAAATTTAAAAAACTAGTGCAACTTGGTGACAAGTCACTTTTGGCAGCTACCCAAAGTCTCACGTAAAACCTATAGAAGCAGCTTACAATCAAACAACCAGAAATGGAAGGAGAGAAGGCTGAAGGAGGCAGGCCAGAATAAATTGGTTTGTGGCAAGAGTCAGAAAGAACATTTAAATATTACCAAAGGTTCCCCTCATTGCTGCATGGTAATCTGAGCCATGTACTTTTTCAAGTCAAAAGTAATGACAGGCAACAGACAATCTACACAACCTCTCTTGTAAAAATTTTTCAAGAATGATTATGAGATGGAGGAATGAATGGCATGCATAATGTTAATAGCTATGGAAAAAAAAAACTAAGGTGAACACAGTAATCTTTTTGTTTGAAGTTGATTTCTCTCATTAGGTCACTTGAATGAGATGTTTCATGAGATTCTCACAGACAAGTCTCCATGCAGGGAGGTGCAGGGACAATTCCTTTACTACCCCATCTACTTGCTAATTAGAATGCTCTAACATCGCGAGCATAAACATTTCATTAAGAATAAATAAACATTAACACTACCATACGTAGATGGAATAGTTAAGTTTAGTAGCCCTTAGCTGTGGACACTTGCAGATCAGTATATGTGAATTAAAATTCAGATGGAACAGATTCAGATGAAAGACAAAAATATTGTGGAAACACAATAAAATGTGTTTCCATACATAGCAGAATAGAAACAAAATAGATTTTCATGAGAATAAAGTTATGCTCTCAAATTATGCTTTGAAACTGAGGATACTTTTTCTTAATAGAGTATCTGCTTCATAAAGCAATCTAAACCTTCTTATTACATTATGCAGTTTTACTCGAGACTGACTTGATGCAGATTTATAATCCCCCCTTCAAAATAATGTGAAAATGACAAAAGTATCACCTCATCCTTTAGTTTAGTTTTGCATTTGTCTACAAACATTAACTTCNGCTTCTGAGTAACCTTTACGCAGTTAACAGTCTTCCATTTATAAGAATGTTACTTTTTGGAAATATTTGGAAAATTACTCTGGAAAAATTATTTCCTTTTTTAATACACAAAACATCAATCAGTCACCCTGTGCTATATCTTCATGTGTAAAGACACAACTTTCTCTTTTCATGCTGTTCAGTAAATTCTAGTAGCTTTCATTTCTGGTCTCAATTTCATTTCTAACCTAATTGCTTGAGTGTTTCAAAAGAATACTCTATCCAGTTAGTAATACTTCACAAATAGTCTTAGGTTTGTATGTAATCTGCACCAATATGTGATTCCAAATAACATAACGGTCATTTTAAAGGCAAAACTAATGTTAGAAAAAGAAAATCAAAACCTCTAAAATGGGACGAAAACATCTCACAGAAGGCTGTCACCGTAATTGTTTCTCCAGATTTCCTTGAATAGGCCCCTCTGGTGTTCAATAGATGTTGCAGCATAAATATTTTTCTTAAAGCACAACTTAAACCTGATAATTAACATATAAGCCCCCCACCAAACTCATTTACAACCTATTTATTTGCTCTTAGGAAGATTCTCTGTGCGTTTCAAATGGTAAGACAAATACTCTGCGTTTAATTAGGTCTAATTACAAGTAAGATTAATTCAAGGTTGATAGGGCAGCCAGTCGAATAAACTGAAGAGGCATACTCTCTCGCTCAGGTGGAAAAACACTTAACTCAGGTTGGGCCAATGGGGAGAAAGTTAAAGCAATCTTCCCGTCCAGGTAACTCTGTGTTCGGAGTGGGGGTAACTCCCTAATCCCTTCAGGTCAGCCAGTGCCATGCAGTGTGTGCAACTTCGGCTCGACCATCTCGAGCTCCCAGCGCCTTGGTACTGTTCGTTCTCTTCTCCACAGACCTTCCTGCAGAGACCAATAAAGGAACTCTTGCAACGCTGTCGGATACTGTGGTGACACCGAGGGTGAGAGTTCGGCTAACAGAATAACGATCTCGCTCGAAAAAGCAACCCAATACAACTGTGGAAACTGTGGCATGCTGAGTGCACTTAAGGGCCTTAGGGGGAAAAGGNGGCACTTGAAAATACCTGGTGCGGGAAAAACACGAGCCGCCAGCACTGCGTTCGCTTGCGGCGGAATATTTTTTTTTCTTCCTAACCTCTAACACTCCACTCTCGGAGAGAGAGAAAATACAAGTGGAAAGTGTGAAACTGCGAGGCTGAGCGGACGAGGGGGTTCCAGTCACCCGCGGCGGCCAGAAGCCAATCCCGGGGCTTGCCCGGATGGCAGGAAGGAGAGAAAGAAAATAAAATGCAACAAGGCGCAAAGCTGCGGCGGAGAGGGCGTGGGGAAGGGGCNCCGGGAGGCAGCCGAGGCGCGGCGGGCAAGAGGCGCCGCGCGGGGCCGGCCCACGCCGGCGGCCGGGGATCGAGGCTCCGCTCCCGGGCAAACTTCGCCAGGCGGGCAGGGGGCGCGCCCGGGCCGGCCCGCGTGCGAGCGGGTGGCGTCCGAGGGGCTCCGGACACCCCGGGAACCGGCGGGCTGCCTGCGGGGGAAGGGCGGGCACACTCACCACGGGTCGAACTCGTGGATGATGCTCTCGAAGCGGATGACGGCGAAGAGGCGCGAGCTGAAGCCGGCCAGCCAGGCCAGGAAGAGGATGGTGAAGGAGAGCAATGACTGCCACCCGGCCGGCTGCGACAAGCCCCCGGACAGCCCCGCGGGGGGCCCCGGCTTCGGCGGCGCCGCCGCCCTGGACGCGCTCTGGGCTCCGGGCCCGTGGTGCCCGTGGCGGCTGTTCCCCAGAGCCATGAGGCCGCTCCACGGGGACGAGTTGAGGGACGACTTGTGCTTGCTCTCCGGGGCCGAGGGCTCCGCCATGTTGTGCCCCGGCGGCGGGTCTCGCTCGTCCTCCGCGGCCGCCGCCGCCGCCGCCTGGAGCGAGGGGTGCTGGGCGGAGACCCAGAGGAGGAGGAGCTGGTCTCTTATACACATCTAGATGTGTATAAGAGACAGCCACTAGCCATCCGTGTCCCCCGTGCGGCTGAGGAGGTGGCGGCGGCGGCGAGAGCCGACGGGACGAGGGCGCCAGAGGAACGGCGGCTGCGAGCGGCAATGACATTCCCCCTTACGCCCGCCCCGCCGTGAGGAGCACAAAGGGGGAGGAGCCCCCCGCAGTCCAGGCGGAGCTCAAGCAACCTCTGGCTCCGCCCCCTCGCCCAACAGGAACTGGCCCCTCCGCCTGTCACAGAGCGACAGGTCCGTTAAGGGGCGGGGCCGGAATGGCGGCATGCGCCAATAGGAGCGCGAGCGGGGCCGTGGGCGGGGCTTCGGGGGAAGGGCCCTGCCCCCTTCCCTCCCCCGCCCCTCGCGGCCTCGCGCCGATTCGCCTGCGGCCGCGGCTACGATTTCATTGTCAGTTGAAAGACGCGGTTTCGCGCGCCGGCCTGTTCGGGGCCCCGAGGAAGGGTGCCAGGCGGTTCGGCTTGCTTCCCCGCGTGGATCCCGACCTGAGGAGCAGGAGAAGGTCCCGCATCCCAGCCGGCTGCAGCGGCGCAGAGAGCACCACCCGGCCGGGTGCTCGGCGGCCGTGACTTNTAACCCGCTCCGCGCGGAGCGCCGCCACGTGACTGGGCGCGCAGGCGCGGTGCGCTGCCCTGGGCGCGTGGGTCCAGCCGCGGAGCAGAACGTGCCTGGGTGGCCCGGCCGCTGCTTGCTCTTGTCTCTGTTGTGCTGCGCTGAAACCTTGGAGAGGGCAAATTTCGTCCCAGCTGCAGCAAGATGTAGCGAGGCGGACAAAAAGTACTTTTTTTTCCCTGTGTCTTTTCTTGTGTTTTCGAATTGCCAAGAAATTCTTTGCGGCTAAATCCTTTGACTGCAAGAATTATTTACACCCGCCTACGTTCCATCTAACTTTTTCCCCCAAATTAACTTCTCCTGGACTATATTAGCTGTTGCCCAATTCTCACTTTTAACAAACTAACCGACCAAAGACGCCTATATACGGACTTTTCCTTGTCTGGGCGGTTTGGTTATACCATCTCCTTCCTCCACAACTCATTCCCTCCACCCCGAAAAGCACAAAGGTCAGAGCTGGGTTGTGCTGTGGGAGAAGCCCCCATAGCAAGTGCAGAGGTTGTTGTAAAAAAACAAGGGCCAGTTAATATTTGATTACTGTCTCATGTATATTTCACAACTGTCCATCTCATTAGGTAACACTGGAATTTTTAAAATGTAAAGATTTTCTTAAGTCCTGTAAAATTGCAAAATACAAATTGCATTTCATTGCTCATTGTCAGAGGTTAGGTAAAGGAACAAGTGTACCTAATTTGAGGTTGTTCTTTGAAACTAATAGGTCCAGCCACTCCAAACCTAAGGGAGTTTGCTGGTTTCCTTACAAAAATAAATACTCTCATTAGTGAAAGAATGAAAAACTTTCCAGAAATAGACTTCTTCACCACCAATTTCATATCCAACATTTATTAAACATCTAAATTTTAATGAGATTTATGGTAGATTATTAACCAACCCCTTTTGAACAAAGAGAGGTGACATGCCCTTTCTTGGAGCCAGAGANGTGCACATTAAAATGGCAGCATTTATTTTTGCCCATGTTGCATGAATCTTCTATCAACCTAAAATAACAGAATTTATCTCATGACTTTTATTTTAGGCTGCTTGAATGTCTCTGTCTTATTGCAGATGTTCCCTGTTGGGTTTGACGTTATCTTCTGCTTCTTCTTGGCTGTTTAATGGCTGGAGGCCCCGTCTGAAAGTGAGTGAAAACAATCATAATAAATTATAAAATACAAGTCTTAAAGTCAATTTTAATCTTNGTGTGTGAGAGTGAGCATGTGTGTACTATAGTATACATATAGAGGTCAGATAACATGTTTGGATATTGGTCCTCCCAGTACACCAGGTTAGCTGGCCTTTGAGTTTCCAGGAATTTGCCAGTCTCCACCTCCCATCTCACCACAGGAGCACTGGGATTATAGATACCTGCTATCATATCCAGCCTTTTATGGGTTCTGGGAATTCAAACTCAGGTCCTAATAGTTGTGTGGCTAGTTAATATAAAGCAAGCTTATCAGAGAATACTGTGGATCATTGTTTAGGAACATAAGGAAATGGCAAGGTCATGATGTGGCAAAGATGAATGAAGTCCTGTAAAAGCATGAGGACCCACTGGGTTGTAGCAGGAATCCTGGGAAACATGGGTCCTGTGCTCACACCCCACATCAGTCAACCTCAGGAAGTGGTATCAGCCAACCCATTGTGTTGAGCATGTAGTGTAAAATCATGGCAAACACTAGAGGAGCAGTACAGGGAGGGTTGATTGACACAGAGGACTATAACCCAAGGATGTAGCACTGGGGATAAGGATGAGTGGATCAGAGGAAGAAAGGAAAGAGATCTACCCAGAGAAGCAAAGGCCCTGTGGTGCTGAGAGAATACAAGGAACCCAGAAAAAGGCAGGATAGCTGCTGCACAAATTGTAGAGCAAGTCCGGAGAGGTCATGCTCAGAGGTAGATTTTGCATTGTTTTGACTTGAGAGTGTTAGGAGACCATGAGGGTTTGAAGTTGTATGTGGAGTGTGTTTAAGATGAGTAAGTTGATCAAATGTGTGCTTTAAGACTCCTGGGTCTGTAACGTGGAAAGTGCTTTGAGAGGGGACCAGTAAGAGAGCACATTAGTAGATCTCACGAGAGTCCACAGGTTTCTTACTCCCAGGCCTTAGAAGCAGTCGGATATTGCATGCTCTGGATTTACAGCCTGTCAATGTAGAAAAATGGCTTCCAGCCTGTGCAGGAAGTTTCTGTGTGTGAGCCACTTTGTACATGAACTTCCTGGTCCTTAGGTGCCTGTCATGGCCTTGCTGAGCTGAAAAATGATCCTTTGTTTNGGCAGCTGGAATTTCAACAGTTTTCCTTGGCAAGTTTAGTGATTGGATTGGACATCAGCATCCCCACAACATAGGAGAGAGCATAGACTATGCTTTTTCCAGAAGTCAGGCATCAGAAGTACAGAGGACCAAGTCTTACCAAGAAAAGAGCATCAGGGGCTGGAAAGATGGCTCAGCAGTTAAGAGTACTTACTGCTCCTGCAGAGGACCCAGGTTCAGTTCCTAGCACCTACATAGGAGTTCACAACTGTCTGCAGCTCCAGTTCCAGGGGATCTGACCCCTCTTCTGACCTATGTGGGTGCTGCATGCATAAGGTGCATACATATACCAGGCACACAGATATACACATAAAATAAATATTAAAAGAAAAGAGCATATANCTAATCCATAGGCATGTCTGCAAACAAAATAAAGGTTGTCTATAATATTTCTCAGGAATAACAAAGATCTAAGCTAGAACTCCACCCTTCCTAGAGANATAAAACCAGTATGATAAACTTTTGCCCTGGAGAGAACACACCACAAGGTGAGCAGGTAATTGACAATAACAAATATTGGGTGACTCTTGTACTGTCCTGTCTGCCAGGATGGCTGTCTGGTAGCCTCCAATCCCCAGAGAAGAGAGTGAAGCAAAGTGGGGAAAACTGAGTCATAGGTTCACACAGGCTTAAATCTCCTGCCAAGATACCATGGTGTAAGATGGTTCTGAAGACAGCACCAGGCACCATCCTAACTGGATTGTCCTCAGGTCCATTTGGTAAGTCACTTCACCTCCATGCCTCAGTGTTTCCGGACTGTCCCTTCCTAGTACAGTGCTGTTTAGAAAGAGAGAATCAGCACATGAAAAGAACCTGAAGCAATGCCAGGTGCAAAGGGGAGCAGTACTCTGTGTTGGTTATTAATAGTGTCAGTAGGACCACTGCCTTATGCAGGCAGATGGTAAGGCAGCTCAACTTCCTAAAGATCAGGAGAAGAACCCCCCTGACCCAAGCCCATCTGAATGCAGTTCTGTTTCTTCAGCTTGGAGAGTGCTTGTATCAAATAAAACCTGCATTTCTCCCAACACTTGTACACACACAGAGAGACAGAAACTCTTGCTCGGCCAGCAATGCACAGGCACTAAGGCCAGCCAACTAGTGTGAACCTAAGAGCAGATACTAGGTTCTCAGTCACCTGAGTGCAGTGCAAAGACACGGAGACACCGAGTTACAGGCTTTCCATGGCTGCACACAGATTCCTAAGCTCAAGAGCTATAAAATAATAATATTCCTAAGCTTCTAAGACTCGGGGTTATTTCTTACACAGCTGTGGCTAACAGATTAGTGAGATTAAAGAATGGAGTGCTCCCTCAGAATGAGGAAGCCAATCAGGAAACCTCATAACCAGCAACGATGAAACACCCTTCCATCCCTACAGTGTCAGTAAAGAATATCCTGAGGGGCACGTGTTCCACAAATTCCTTGGCAGTCCAAGGAGTGGGGCTCTCGGCAACCAAATCTACATGCGTTACGGTCCCCTTTTATGGTCAAGCAACCTGGTTCTTAAAAAGAAAACATGCAAGTGGTTATTAGGTATATGAGAAAGAAGTTCAGGGTCACTAACAGCCAGAGAAATGCAAATCAGAGCCCTACACCACCTCACCCCAGTAAGAATGGCTGTTAGGAAAAAAACCAGAAGGGATGGAGAGGATGTGGAGCAAAGGAGGGAAACCCTGGACAGTATTGGTGGTATGAAGTTAATACAGTCGTGGAAAGCATCACAGCAGTTCCTCAGAAACCTAGAACCTAAACCATCATGTGATTGAGCACACAGCCCTGGCCTATTCCAAAGGAAATAAAGTCAGTATGTTGAAGAGACAGGGGCACTCCTGTGTTCAATGTCGATTTCATAATGGCCCCAAACAAACAAACCAAGTGTCTGTGATAGTGATAATTGTCGGTTTGATGGGATCTGGAATCACCCAGGAGACAAGGCTCCTTCCCTGTAAGGAAGGACCTAGATTAAGGTTAGCTGTTGACAGTGTCCATGATCAGATTAACTGATGTGGCAAGACTTGTCTTAACTGTGGGCAGGAGCATTCTGCAGTTGGGGATCCTGGACTGTANAAAATGGAGGAAGTGGGCAGGACATTAGCCTTCATTGCTCTCTTTGCTTCTTGACTGAGGATGCGATGTGCTTGGCTGCTTCAAGGTCCTGCTGTCTTGTTGTCCCTGCCATGATGGACTGACTATATCCTCTGTGAGCTAAGAGAAACCCTTCTTTGAGCTGCTGTTGTCAGGGTGTTTTATCACAGCAACTGAGAAGAAACTAGAAGTGTCCATTAACTCATGGATATACACATAAGCATATACACCCCAGGGTATTATCTGCCACAAAAGAATGGAATTCTTTTATTTGCAAAACAGAACTGATGGTGATGAGGTTAAGTGAAACAAAGCAGGCACAGAAAGATAAGTACCACATTGAAAGTTGTATGTGGAATTTAATTAAATATTTTTAAAAATTTATTTTATGTGTACGAATATTTTGTTTATGTATATGTACATGCCTGGTGCCCAAGCAGGTCAGAAGAGGGTATCAGGTCCCCTGGAACTGGGGTTACTAATGGTTGTGAGCCGCCATGTGGGTGCTGGGAACTGTATCAGGTACTTCAGCAAGAGAAGGCTGTGCTCTTAACTATGGAGCCACCTCTCCAGCCCCACTGTATGGAATTTCATAAAGTTGATGCAGCTGGAGGAATGGCTAAGCAGTTAAGAGCTCGTACTGTTCTTGCCAAGGATTCTAGTTAGTTCTAGGCACCTATTTCAGGAGCCTCACAACCACCTGTAACTCTGGCTCCAGGAGATCCAATGCCTCTGGTCTCTGCAGGCACCTGTATTCATGTGCACATACCCACACATAATTTTAAAATAATGAAAATAAAATTAAAAAAAACTAATTTGGAATATTAAAAATCAACCTTATGACTCATAGGGTTGACAGAGGCTAAGGAGTGTGGTAGATGGGAGGAAAGGAGAGGTTGATTAGCAGATGTTAATTTAGATTAGTGTAAGACACCCTGGTGTGCTATTACACAGAGTGTGACTATAGATACCAGCTCTGCATTGCATAGTTCAAAAAGCTAGGCACCAAATCAAATATTTTCACTATAAGAAATGGTAAATGGAGATACAGATATATTTACCCTTATTTAATATTGTATAATGTATACACATATTAAAAAATCACACTGCACCCCATTATATGCACAGTTTTTATGTATTAGTGAAAAAAAAGTAAATTGATGCTAAGCCAGTCCATACTGAATGCCTTGGAATGTCCTACAGTAGGGATTTAATTCAGGATTGCTCAAATATGGACAGTGGACTTCAGTACCCAGGACCCCTTTTCCTCAGAGTGCTAGCTAACAGAATGTGAAATACCTACTCACCAGAAAGTATTTGGGGAAACACTGTATAAGATGAAAGTTGGCACTTTAGCCTCAGCCCTCAGATATGGAAGGGCCATACAGAAGAGCCAGGACCCAAGAGTTGAATTTCAGGGTGGGCTTTACTAATAGGTCAAGTGACTTGAGGGAAGTCACCAAAGCTTCCTGTACGCACTTGTAAACTACACAGAGCCATGTTAGCATAAGTTCCACATGGCTCTGCAAGTCTGTGAGACTGTTCCATGCAGCTTTATAATAGGAATCTAGAATTGGGAACGGGGACCTCACCTGTCCCCTTTATTGTCTGGTCCCACAGAGTATGAGGCAGTTTCCACCTTTGTGCCAAAATGCCCAAGGGACTTGACTTAGAAGAGGAAGGCTATCTCTTGGATCTGTTTCCCAGATCTTAGTCTGTGATTAACTGGCTCCATTGCTTTTAGGGATGGCAGAACATCAAAGTAGAAGGACATGGCAAAAGAAAGCTTCCCTCACAGCAGCCAGGAAGCAGGGGTGGGTGGAGGAGAGGAAGGAGATAAGACACACCCTGCAAAGATAAAATCCAGCGACCTACTTCCTCCAACTAGGCTCCACCTTCCAATCATCTATTCAATACAAACTCATTAATGAAGTTAGCACTGCTATGATGCAGTCACTTGTCAATAGTGCCACCAACTGGAGACCAAACCTTCAATACATGATGAGGGCGGGGAACTACTTCCTATCCAAAGGCACTAGCCCTGGGCTTGGGGCATAGTAATTGATATTTATTAAATTATCATGTTTCTACTTTGTGTGACACATACAAAAATGAAGAAAGTGACTAGGTAAAGTCAGTCCTCTTCCTCAGGTTGATATATCACGGTTCCCATGAAGGGACATTTCTAAAACTTTAATGGAAAACTCTGGCTGGGAAAGGGTGGAAGGTGATGACTCACTCCACAAAGGCACTATCTAAGCACTGTAGGGGATTTGAAAATGAATAATACTCTAATTTATAGTCCAATAGAACCGGAGTGGGCAGCTTTTTCTGTGAAGACTCACAGAGTGAGTGCTGTTAGCCTTGTGGGTACTGTTACCTTGTGCTTCGAATCAGCTCCGTTTATCCTAGCAAGAAAACATTCCCAGAGAGCAAGCAAAGGAATGGGCCTGCTCCTTCCCCATCAGCACCTTCCTCATCAGCACCTTCCTCATCAGCACGACGAACACTTGTGCAGGCCAGTTTGCTGAGCCTTATGCCAGAAGAACAGAGTAATTGCTGTGATCCAGTCTCTCTTAAAACCCAGTATGAAGGTAAAGATGTCTTGAGGAAGAGTGAGAGCTTATGTTTAAGAGCTCACTACAGACATTTTCATGAAGCAATTGGTTTAGCCTTAGAGAACAAAGGCAAGTGGTATCTGCAGAGTGGAGGGATTCGTGCGGAAGCTACCTGGGAAACGCTTGTGAGACTGTGATGAGTTCAGCATTGGTACTGCCCTAGTTGCATTTCTCTTGCTGTGGTAAGAGATCCTGACAACAAGCAACTGAAGGGAGAGAAGGGTTATTTTGAATTACAACTCCCAGTTACAGTCTGTCACTGTAGAGAAGCCACAGAGGCAGGAGCAGCCAGTCACATCATATCCACAGTCAAGAACACAGAGAGAAATGCATTGCATGCTCAGTGCTCAGCTGATACTGCCCAGGGCCCCAAATAAGAGAATGGTGCTGCCTACTGCCAGGTTTGTTCTTCCCACACCAATTACAACAATCAAGATCCTAAAGGCCAACAATCCCTCAAGGAGGTGCTCTTCCCAGTGATCCTAGGTGGTGCCAAATTGACAAACTAGCCACCGCAAGCATATTTTATCATCCTTTGCTACCACTGAAGCTAAGGCACCATTCAGTTTGAGACTTCAGGACCTAAAGGCCAACCAGTTTTGTATTTTCTTCTGGAAGTTCACACTTCTGTGTCCATTGTCTTGTGGCTTCCAAAGAAGGAAGACTTATCAATTAGGCAAGCATTTGGCTAAATGTAACAGCCTGGAGGTAGTGGCTCAAGCCACAACCTCTTAAATGGTGGGTTGTAACATGGGGTTTTGTAACTAAATATGGGGCCTGTGAAAATTTTGGCAACTGTAAAAGCTTCCTGAGCATTCAACAACATATAATTAATTCAAAATGAAACCCATAATGAATCTGAGATGTTTCTGGCAGCAATTGCCAAAGTTGAGTCATGAGTTTGCTACAGCCTTGGTTCTGAACACACAATTGTGTACCCCACACTGTGAAGCCTGTTATGACACACAAGGCCAATGATCACTCCCTGTAGCACCTTGGCTCAGATTCAGGATGGGT
>LZPO01017320.1:52561-87076 GCA_001675575.1 Neotoma lepida
GGGCCCTCTGCAAGAGCAGCAAGTACTTTTAACAGCTGAACCATCCCTCCACTCCTAATTTTTTTTAATATTTAAAAAAGTTTCTGTATGTATGTGTGTCTATGTGTAGGTATGTGCACATGAGTACAGNTGCACAGGGAGGCCAGAAGAAGGCACTTACATCCCCAGGAGTTACACTTACCAGCTGTTGGGAGACACCTAAAGCAGGTACTGGGAACAGAACTTGGATCTTCTGCAAAAGTAGTGTGTTGTTTACTACTGAGTTATAGCTCCAGTCCCTGCTTTAATCTTCAACACATGGTAAAAGCATATGTATAATTGTTTTAGAATACATTTTTATGATTTATTATCAGACTTGTATACTTATTTTATAAACATATTGAGTTAGTTATTTTTTCATTGCTGTGACAAAATACCAGACAAGCAACTTAAGAAAAGCAGGTAATATGTGAGTTCACAGTTTAAGGTCCAATCTAGCATGGTAGGGAAAGGATGACAACCAGAGCATGAGGTGAGGNGACTGGTCACATGGCACCCACAGTCAGGAAGCAGAGACCGAAGGACGCCACATTGCACCCACAGTCAGGGGACAGAGCCCAGTGGATCAATGGATGCTGCTGCACAGTTCACTTTNTCCTCCTTATTCAGTCTGGGTCTCNCCTACAGAACAGTGCCACCATCCACATTTAAGGTGTGTCCTCCTGCACCTCTGTAACCCAGTCTACAAACTCCCTCGCAGACATGCCCAGAGGTATGTCTCTTACCTGATCCTAGATCCTGACAAGTTGACCCTCAATAATAACACACACATATCCACACACACACACACACACACACACACACACACACATATCCACACACACACATCATTACTCAAAAATATTTTAGGACAGAAGAGGTGTGAGTAGAAAAAGGTCTAAGAACTCTTTTCTCTCCCATAACATGAGCCTGTGTGGCTGTTGGTTCCTGGTGCTATTGTAGTTGCTCAGTGATGCCCTGGAGGCTTTGTACCTTTGCTGTGTGTGCTGGATTGCACGTCTTTAACTCATGTCCAGCACCTCCCATTGTCTCCTTTTCCCTGTGGAGGAGAAGCTGAGACCTTCTCCTCCCAGGGCCCTATCTCTGGTTCTACATCAGTTTGTCACGGAGAGAAGTCCTGGAAAACAGACAAGACAGAGGTGTCAAAGACACAGGTAANTGCATGCCGATTAAGATTCACAGAGCCGCCGGGTGGTGGTGGCATAGGCCTTTAATCCCAGCACTCAGAAGGCAGAGGCAGGCGGATCTCTATGAGTTCAAGGCGGAGCCTGNGCTATCAAGTGAATTCCAGGAAAGGCACCAAAGCTACACAGAGAAACCTTGTCTGGAAAAACCAAAAAGAAAAAATAAATAAATAAATAAAAATTCACAGAGTCATCCTTTTGTATCTTTGGCCTCCTGGCTGCTGTACCTTTTTACCCCCTTTCCCCTCTCCTCTCCCCTCCCCCTCTCCCCACATGGCCCAGCTCAGTCTGGTCATGTCCACTCTGGACTCTCCCAGATGTCTCTGTCCCTGCCTCTACCTATGCTCTCCCTTTTATCTACAGTAAACTTTGTCTACCACCATAAAAAAAAATGTGTAAGTCTTCAGGACTGGTGGGAGAACCAGCTTAGGAGTTTATGGGAGCTTCTGGAGATCGTTGACAATTGAGCAATTTCTAGAGAACACTTGAGAACCACTCCCTGCAGCATTCAGTCTCTTTCCCTGACCTTGAACTCCAGCCAGCAATTTCCCTGATCTTTGTTCCCTGTGGTCTTCTGACATTCATGTAAGTAATCATTCCTGTATTAAAGCCTTTATTTCTGAAACACCCAGAATAGCTCTGTTTTCCCAAGTGAACACAGTAATACACACTTAACTCCCTAATGCATTAGCATTGTAAGAGAGCTGCTGTGGCTGAAGACAGATGTGAAATTACCATGTGAGGCAAAAGGTTAGCGGTGGGGTAGGGGTGGGACTGTCACATATAAACCCCCCCCCCCTTTTTAAGGGAAACACATTTTCTAAAATTATTTTAGCAGACTTTCTCTTAGGTCTCACAGGCACTACCAGTTCCCACAAGTGTGCTGACTCNGTATCGCTCCAGGCTAGAGCTCCGTTTCTTCAGGCATGCCTAGCCTTGCTAACAGCGGCAGCTGTGTTTCTGTAGCTCTGATTGGCCCAACTCAGATCATGCACCAACTCTTGACCCCGGACCTTTGCCAAGATGAGAAACACTCATTGGCTTGAGCCACTCTGGATCCTGATTTGAGCAAAACTCTAGTTGTGCTGAAGCTCTCTGTTGTACATACAATTTGAGGAATGTATATTTTAAGGTAGTCTGTACCACTTTCCTTATTCACTTCTGACTTGATCAGACTTGATATGAGCCCAGAGCAGAGGCTGGCAAAGCACTTCTGTAAACGGCCAGGTGGTGAATATTTAGACCTTTGTCGGCTCTGTGATTCAACCACTCANCTTTGGAACCCTGAAGCTGAAACAGCCATAGACCACACATAAGTGAATGGTTCACTGTGTTCCATGAAGCCTGACCTGCTGTTAGTGGGTGAATAGGAACTGTCCCCTGTAGGCTCATGGCTTGAAATGTATGGCACTTGTTTTTGGAGGTTTGGGGAACCTGAGTTGAAGAAGCTTAGTTGAAAGTAAGTCACAGAGTGTGCCTTTAGGGGCTGAATCTTGTTCAGGCCCCTTTAATCTCTCTTTCTGTCCTTCCTGTCTCCTGTCCTTCAGGAGGCTTGCATACCTGACAAAAAGCAATTCAAGGAAACCCAGGTTAATTGAAGGGGATATATTTCATCATGGAGGAGAGAGCATGGGGGAGAAGTGGGAGGCCGACTTCAGGAAGCAGAAGGTGAACAGGAAGTAGAACTTGTCTATAAAACTTAAAAGCCACCTTGCAGTGATGTCCAGCAAGGCTCCACCCCCTAAAGATTCCACACTCTTCGCACACAGCACCACTAGCTGGTGACAAGGTTTGGAAACCTGAGCCCATGAGGGACATTTCACATTCAGACCACAGCCAGCCTCCTCAGCACCTGCTCCTGCCACTTAGATATTCAGCCTAAGTCCAAAGCAAGGAGCTAGCCAATCACAGACCGATGCCTCTGCGGCGGTGAGCCCAAAGAAATAGTTTCTCCTTTATGTTTCTCATTTGGCCGTAGCTGCAGGAAGCTAAGCAATATATTCCTGAAGCAGGCAACCATCCATGGCTGGCATGAAGGTGGCTGCTCACCAACCCCTGAGCTATAGCATTTGTTACCCTAAAGTGATGTAAACGTGGGAAATGAGCCTTTTCAGACCTTTTTCTTCCCCTGATAATTGCTTTTCTTGTCATTTATTATGTTGTTTTTACTTAATTCTATGCAAGAGGAAATATGTTCATGGTCAAGGCTCTGCCTCCCACATTGGAAGCTGACTCCCCAGGCCTCCTCGTCCTCATCCTGATAGATGATTGCTTTAATTTTTTTCCTTNTATATTTTTTCAACGTTCTTCTTATACAGGTGAACATATTCTTTTTCAACTCTTTCTCCATGCTCTAAACATTGCAGTCCATCGTGATTTCCACCCCCCCAACATTTATTCTCAAGAATTTCCCACATTGACTTTTTCATCTCTTTTTATGGTTCCATAGTATCTGTGCTGGCTTTACATCAACTTGACGCAGGCTAAAGTCATTTGTGAGAAGGGAACCTCAATTGAGAAAATGCCTCCATAAGATCCAGCTGTAAGGCATTTTCTTAATTAGTGATTGATGAGGNAGGGCCCAGTCCATATTCAGTGGTGCCGTCCCTGGACTGGTGGTCCTGGATTCTATAAGAAAGAAGACTGAGCAAGCCATGAGGAGCAAGCCAGTGAGCAGCACCCCTCCATGGCCTCTGTATCATCAGCTCCTGCCTCCAGAGTCCTGCCCTGACTTCCTTCAATGATAGACTTTGCTGTAGAAGTATAATCCAAATAAACCCTTTCCTCCCTAATTTGCTTTTCAATGGTGTCTTTTCACAGCAATAGTAACCCTGACTAGGACAATATTCTAGAGAATATACTGTAGTCAATCTGATAACTCGCTCTATGGTGGATGTTGGCTATTTCCAGCCTTGCACGATGATAAACAAGGGTATATTTAATGAGCATCAGCAGAAACAATTTTTACCATGAGTAAAATTTGGTACAAGTCCGTCCATCTGTAATTTCTGCAGATAAATTCTCCTCCATATGAGCTTGTAATTATTGAATTTCCAAAATGTGTGAGAAGCCCACTTCCCAGGGTTCACTCAGAGTGTGCTAACAAACTGTTGACTCTCTGCCAACAGATGACATGCAAACTAGTAGTTTTAATTTGCATTTCCTCTCTGAGTGAAGCTGAGGGTACTTATTTAACATTTAAGGCAGTCTTTACACACTCTCAATGAGGCAGAATTACCATCACTGATTGTATATTCTTTAGCATAATTATTGGAATAGTATATGCCAATGTTATGGAAACCGTTAACATGTATAGTTTTATTTGCTGGTTGCTCAGCAAATGAGGTCATCTATATTAAATTCATTCAAATGTGTTCTTTTTGAAACATTTGAAAAAATGTAACTCTTCTAATGTTCAATTTAGCATATCCTTTAGATTATCTATTCTAGATCATGTATTTCATGAAATTACCTTTGAAGTCATGAAGGGATTTTCTTTATGGTACATTAAGAAAGTTAGATGTTTTCTGAGGATAGAGTTACTGTCCACAACACCCCTTCTGGTTTATTTTAATAGGATGAACATTTGTGCTTTCCTGATGTCCAGCTAAACTGTGTTTCTTTTGCTGAGAGTTTTATGAGAAAATCTGTTCCAAAAGTCTGCTTCCTCTTCTGCATCTCCCTCCTCCCCGACCACTTCTCTCCCTGTGTTCATGTGGACATGGCACACTGTAGTGTGTGTGTGAAGGTCAGGCGACAATCTCAGATTTTTTTTCCCGTCTATCTTCATTTATGCAGATGTCTTCTTGTTTGCCAAGGGGCATGCCAGTCAGACTAGCTGGCTCACAATCTTCCGGGGACTCCTCTGTCTCCCCTTCCGCTCTCCCTGCAAGAGTGCTGGTATTACAGATGCATACCACTGCATCCAGCTTTATGTGAGGTTCTCATATGTATGCAACGAGCACTTTACCAGAAGAGCCATCNCCCCACACTGTACCTTTTTCTCCAAGTGTTTCAACTGGTAGTTAAAGTGCTCGGGACGCAGCATGATCACTGAGGCTCTTTCTTTGTTTTTGCTTTTCAAACCACTCCAAGCAATCCTAAAATGAATAACTGCATTCAGTTTATAACAAAATTGATTAAATTATGTTCTTCTGTGGTGGACCATGAAATAAGCCAGAGTGATGTTCTGAGCAGAAGTTTATAAAATGTGAAATTTACAGAGTATGAAGATGGCACCCCACAGGTCTCAGGAAACAAGGAGTCTCTCCGGCTTAATGAGAGCATTTAATAGATTCAAAGCTACAGCATCACACATTAAAAAAAAAATACTTCCTGCCCTTCCTACTTCCTATTATAGGTTGTTATCACAAATGTTTAATATTAAATTTAGGCACAATAAATATTATACTGAAGAAATGTATTCCATTTAATAATTACACAGAACAAATTCATTTACTAAGGAATTAGAAGGGATTTTGTTGGTTATTAAATTAGCAACACAATGAAGAATGGGAGGCCACATTAACTAGAAGTTATAAAATAGAAAACCACATTATAATTTTGATAATAAAAACAAAATTAAAAGGAGCTGAAGGAATTTATTAATTATAAAAAGTCTCAAGTATCCCAAGCACTGTAAATGCAGTTATGACTGGGGTGCTATGTGGGACTCTTGTCAAATAACAGAGTGTTTGANTTGCTGGGGAGTGGAATTATGGAAAAGATGCACAGAGGAGTGAGAGGCACACAGAGCTGTCTCTGCAGCTGCACAGCTAGACCATGCAGGAGACAGGAAGTTATCCCAGGACACAGCAGCACTATGGGAGATGCAGCAGGATCCGTCTGCCCTGTTTGCAGCTTCTTGCACCATGGATCCGAGGTTGGCTCTGCTCCCTGCTTTGGTTCCTGCTATGAATACTTCTCCTGCTTTCTCTCTACCTGTTTCTCCTAAGCTCTTTAAAAATTATTATCATTATTATTATTATTAGGGGAGAGCACTTGTGTAGCATGGCACATGTGGAGGTCAGAGGACAACTTCCAGGTTCTTTCTTTTCCATGGNATCCAGGATAGAATTCAGGTTGTTAGGCTCACAAGGCAAGCACTTTTACCCACTTAGCCATCTCTGTGGCCTTCTCCTAGTTCCTTTGCTGATGTATCTTCACAATTTCCATCACTTTGTGGCTTCTGTTTACTGAAAGTCCCTCTCAAACATCTGTTTGCTTCTCATGAGATTTTTGAGCATCTGTCTTACATCAGTTTCCTTAGATATAACCCTTGAAATTGAAGGATTTTTTTAGGTGACTTGTGAAGAAAATGTTCTTAGAGAAAATAATCAGAAAGAAAATGCAAAGATCTAGGTAAGTATCCAAGCCATGATAAATTGCGTCTCAGACATGCAGAACTCTTTAGCTCAATCTTTTCAAATGCATAGAGTAGACACACAGGAGCTGGGGCATTCCCACTCATGCAACTGTCAGTCACTGGTTAAGTGACTGGGTATGCATTAGCTTCTAGATCCTTCCAGTACTCTGGTTGCTGGAAGGAAAAGGTCTAAGAAGGATAGATAGACACAAATGGTAGAGAGACACCTTAAGATTTTGGGTGCAAGTGATATTCTGAGTAAGCATACCCCTTGGAGTCAAGTGTCATATAAAATGAAGGTGTCAAGGACAGGTCTTAGGAGGTCACAAAGTGCTTGTTGTGGGATATCTATACACTGTAAAGATGTATTGCAGTGATTGGTGTAATAAAAAGCTGAATGGTCAATAGCTAAGCAAGAGACATAGGTGGGACTTCCAGGCGAGAGAGAATGCTGGGAAGAAGAAGGCAAAGTCACCGGCCAGACNTAGAGGAAGCAGAACTTGTAGGAGGAGAGGTAAAAGCCATGAGCCACGTGGCAGCACATTGATTAACAGAAATTGGTTAATTTAAGTTATAAGATCTAGTTAGAAACAAACCTAAGCTAAGGCCAACCTTTCATAGTGTCTCCATGTCATTATTTGGAAGTTGGCACCTCCAAAAAAGCTTACAAGATTTGGTGCTCAATGGGGGGCATGAATATCCAAACATAGGATCTGAGGAAGTTAAGAAAAGTTCTGGACAAGGAGACAAATGTGGATTCCTAGTCCTGCAGTCTCTCAGGTGTGTACAGAGATGTGGCTCCTGGCTGCGCTTGTGGGCTGGAGCCAGNCATCAGCACCATGCGCTAAGCTGAGCTGCACAACAGTTGACATAGCAGTTTAAGATTTGTCTCACATGGTCAGAGAATGCAGCAGGTGCTTAATAAAGCCAGGTCAAGACACACACACAAAAAAACCTCTAAAAAGGTACAGTCTTTTTCAAAATGTTCTTAGATGCTAAAAAAAAGAGAGAGAAAATGGTATAGACTGTCATAAAAATATTTTAAAAATAATAAGAAAGTCTTTAAAGAGAGGTAAAATAATATAAAAAAAGAAGGCCATATAAAGATGGGAAATACATAGGGTATCCGAATCCTGTATAGTGTTTTGTTGATTTTTAATGTTTTGAATGCTAATGAACAGAGAATGACAGCTGCTAAGAGACATTGGATTATGGAAGGGACTGCTGAATTAAATCATCCTATATACTTTAAAGATGTGTTGGCTTCAGAATGGAAATAAAAAAATACATTGCTTTGGGGGAGAGGTTATGCTTTTGTTTCAACAGGAACTGAAAAGCTATGGATTTCTTCAAAGTTATTAGAGATCCATTTTTACTGGAGGTGAGGGTAGGGGACCTCCTGAAAAATCTTGGCTGCAGACATGAGGAAAAAAGCCAAGAAAGACTAAAAGATAGGTGATGGATAAGCTGATCCCTTGACATGGGAACAGTTCTAAGACTGGATGAGACATGATAAATCTTGTTCACTACAGAGTCCTCATGACTTATTAATACATTCCATCCTTTCATATGGCATGGATAGAGATTTATATTACAGTTTGGTTATACAGTCCAAACAAACTTATAAAGTTAACTGATGCCTTTTACCTGCTCAAACATAAAACAAAAAAATCATCTTTAACTGACTTATACACATTGCACATTCCATACTTGTGTTAATGCAGATATATATGTTAGTTTTAAAAGTTTGTGTGTTTTCAGAAAAAAAAGAGATACCAATAAAGACAAGTAGTTCAGGTGATCTAGCCTCTCAGAATGTCTCTGTTTCAGTTTCCTCAGATTTCTGCACCCAGAACCTCTTCAAAGCTGGTAGCTGAGATGGTCCAGCCTCACAGACTACTCTCACCAGACTTCAGATAAGCCCTGCACTTTCTCATTACACAGAGACTGGACAACAAATGACCAGGTCTTGACCATTATCCCAGTTTTCTCAGGGTTCCCTAAAGATGTCATTGTCCCCAAACAACAGAAAACAGTCTAGAGAACACAACGTCCATATTCCCAAGAGGTGGGGTGGGTGATTTTTGGTCATTTGATGGATTATGGATGTTTGTCATCATTTAGGGGGGTTGGTTACAAGTTGTTATTGATCATGGTCAGGGAAAAAGCNAAACAAAGGAGATTAGATTCAATGATCTCTTTCTGAAGGGAAAAGGGGGGAACTATAGTTTAGAAATGATGGGATAAGAAGGTGAATTGTTGAGTCTACATTTGAACAACCACTAGTCTCAAATATTTTACATTGGTATGGATTTTTGTATATTGATACAAACTTCAGGTTATTTTTGTTATACTGTATATATGTTTTTACTCTTGTTTAAGGTATTGTACCTATGCAGCTCATTTTAAAATGTAATGCATAATTAAGAAATACAGGCTAGTAGTTAGTCATCTGTGATAATCAAACTTGTAGTCATGTTAGGTATGTTTTCAGGGTCAAACAGAGATATATTTTAAATGGATAGATGGTCTTAAAACACTTAGAAGACCTACAGAATATGGCATTTAAAATGTTTTAATAACATAAGGCTTTTCATGACAGTGAGACATATCTGTTCCTGGCAGCACCAATTTACTTCAAAAAAGGATGATGGGAATCAAAAAACCTCCATATAGAGTTTGCTTTCAATGTGGCAAAGTTAGTTACTGGGCAAGAAACTGCCCTTGCCTTGACTGCTGACAGTATGGAGTCCAAAATGGACAAGCAGGACATAAAAGAAAACAACTGTTGGANTTTGCCAAGACAAGGTAGGACAGTCCTTNAAAATTCCTGCTTCACAAAAAAGTCTATCAGATATTCTAAGCCTGTAGGCCAAAGATGGATGCCCTAATGTTGCAGAGGAACCTTGGGTG
This sequence comes from Neotoma lepida, assembly GCA_001675575.1. Lineage (NCBI taxonomy): Eukaryota > Metazoa > Chordata > Mammalia > Rodentia > Cricetidae > Neotoma > Neotoma lepida. The sequence continues at coordinate 62,063 of LZPO01017320.1, forward strand.
ACTGTCCAAGCAGCTAAATGTCTCTGTCNTTTCTATAGTTTTNGAAATTGTTTATACTACATTTCCTGCTTACTCAGGTAATATTATGTCCTTCTCAGGTCTCTGATGGGGTTGAAGATTAGATAGTTATAGTTACAGTTTTCTGTAGTTTTTATAGAAAGCAAATAAGGTACAAAACTTTGGTCTCACTAAGATAGGATAGATAATAGAGTATTTACTCTAAATTTGCCAAATACTAATAGATTGGAATTGGAATTGTATTTCTTACTTGATAATTGTTCTTATTGTATATAGTTTTACTGTGTTAGTGTTAAAACCTTCCCTTTTTATTTAGACCAAAAAGGAGAAATGTTGTGGGATATCTGTACACTGTGAAGATGTATTGCTGTGATTGGTATAATAAAAAGCTGAATGGTCAATAGCTAGGCAGGAGAGATAGGTGAGAGATAGGTGAGAGATAGCAGAGAGAGAATGCTGGGAAGAAGAAGGTGGAGCCACCAGCTGGACAAGAGGAAGCAGGACATGTCGGAGAGGTAAAAGTCATGAGCCACATGACAGCACACAGATTAATAGAAACGGGTTAATTTAAGTTATAAGAGCTAGTTAGAAACAAGCCTAATCTAAGGCTGAACTTTCATAATTAATAAAAAGTCTCCATGTCATTATTTGGGAGCTGGTGGCTGATGAAAAAACTTACTGCAGTTCTTCTGTGTAAGATGCTTCCAATTGGCTGGCCAGGGCTCTTGTGTTCTACCCAGACAAAACAAAACAAAACTTGGATATGCAAGTAGATATTCAAGTGCTGCATTTGGCAGATTCTGTGCCACTTGGGCTTTGTGAGCAGCAGCAGCAACAGCAGGAGGAGGAGAAGGAGGGGGAGGAGGAGGAGGAGGAGCTGTCTGTGGAGGCCAGAAGAGGATGTCAGTTCTCCTGGAACTGGAGTTGGTGGCCATGTAGGTACTGGGAACTGAACCCATATCCTCTGCAAGAACAGCAGTGCTCTTAACCACTGAGCCATTTCTTCAGCCCCTGCAAATAGATCTAAACCCACTGTTTGTACAATGTTTACCAATAATTTGCTAATCTAAACCAGCCTGTGGCCAGGCCTAACATCAATGAGGTGGGGCTCTTTCTATCATCAACTCTCTTGAGGATTGTTCTAAAGACTCATGGCAAAGAACCCGGGTGTATAATCCTATTTCAGGAGAATGGTAAATTTAAAATAATTCAATCTGTGAGAAATATCACTTATGCTCTGGTTATCACAATACAGTTAATTATGTGTAGTTTCTAAAGTTCCATGCAACAAATTTATGAGCCAAAANCGAGAATGAATTTCAATATGTTTTACACATTCTCTTTCTTTAAGATAAGAAAACACTATTAATTATAAGTTATATATTTATTGGACCAGTATGCCTCCTCTGAAGAATATCTGCTTTAGTTATATGCAAGGCTTTGCTTAAACGAGAGAAAAGAAAATATATTCTGGTTGTAAACTTGTCGTTTTGGAAAGATGTTAATTATATTAGGGCTTCAGTGATTAGGCACGGAAACCCAGCTTTATTTACCTCGCCATGGATTCCACTGTTAGGCAAAGGAGGATTCCGAATCCGAGAACGTAGCTTCAGAGGTAGTGAAGAATTCAGTGCAGGCTTCAGGCAGAAGGACTGTGGAGAAGCTCCTGGGAGCTCTAGGAAGAGGAAGGAATCCCATCTAAATCTAGGTGATACCTGTTTTAACTCAGTCTAGTCAAAATTGGGCATTTTGCTTTTGACCAAACTTAATTCTAACCCAAATCTCATTTAACAATGGATTGAGCAAGAAGAGAATCTATTTGTTCACAGTAAAAAAATCTCACTGAGTTTTCGAAGCAGCTTGATCAAAGGATCAAAACACATCACCAGATGATTTCGCCATCAAAACCATCNATGGTAGCATTTACCTCTTGCTGGCTCTGTTCCCAGACAATGGATATCACGTCTGCAGCTGTTTCAACATCTCAGTTCAGATGAGGAGGTCATCTTTTCTTTATTAAGGATTCCCATCTTCCTCTTGCATTTGATTGACAGGCAGTGCATTTCTGCTTGAACCCATCCCTGTGGTCAAGGACACACACCGTAATAATTCTCTTAGTNTCAACTCCCATTCTCTGTTTAGAACTTGAGTGGTATCCCCCCTGGAGCCTGTTGTAAATGGGGAGGGAATTTGAACTACAGTTAACATACAAGAGTATGAGTACTCAATTTTATAACAAAAGGTATTTATAAAATGCACGTACATTATATATAACCTTAAGTATTGTATTTGAGATAGCTTTCAGCTATCTTAAAGTTATATATGATTTATAGGACTCTGGTAATAAATTATTCCAAGAAAATGTCCTAGGCTGAGGAAGTAGCTCAGTGGATAGACTGCTTGCCTAGCATGTACAAAGCCCTGGTTCAGTCACCAGTATAACTAGGCATGGTGGAGGCATACCTATCATGTCAGCAATGGGGTGGTAAAAGCAGGAAGANCAAAAATCTAAGGTCAACAATGGTTACATAGTGTCTTAGTTTGGGTTTCTATTGCCATGAAGAGACACCATGACCACTGCAACTCTCTTTTTTTGTTTTGTTTTTCGAGACAGGGTTTCTCTGTGTAGCTTTGGCACCTTTCCTGGAACTCACTCGGTAGCCCAGGCTGGCCTCGAACTCACAGAGATCCGCCTGCCTCTGCCTCCCAAGTGCTGGGATTAAAGGTGTGCGCCACCACCGCCCGACTGGCCACTGCAACTCTTAAAAGGAAAAACATTTAACTGGGGTGGCTTACATTTNCAGAGGTTTAGTTCATTATCATCATGGTGCAACANGGTGGCAAGCAGGCAGACATGATGCTGGAGAAGGAGCTGAAGTCCTATATCTTGACCCACAGGCAATAGGAAGTGAACTGAGACACTGGGCATGGCTTGAGCATATATGAGACTTCAAAGCCCATCCCTACAGTGACACACTACCTCCAACAAGGCCATACCTACTCAATCAAAGCCATACCTCCTAATAGTGCCACTCCCTATGAGCTCATGGGGGCCAATTANATTCAAACTACCACACATGGCAAGTTTGAAACCAGCCTGGGATACATGAGACCCTGTCTAGAAAAAGGAAAGTCCCTCACTTACTGTGNTAGTTCACCTGTCACTCAAGCTTCTCTACTTTTGTGTGGTGTCATGCTAATTATAAGAGCTATCGTGTATTGAACATCCTGTATTTTCAACAGTCAACTATGCCAGGAAAATATTTACATCCATACCTTAAAAATGAAGAAATGAACCCAGTGGGGTTGCTCACAAATACAGTGCTTGCTGACAACCCTGATGACCCAAGATAGAGCAAACTCCAAAAAGTTGTCNTCTNACCTCAACACAGGTGCCATGTTGCATATGCATCCATGCTNCCATACACAAATAAATAAGTAAATATATGTAATAAAAATGGTAAGAAATGCAATGATGCTCTCAGAAATCAAATGACTTTTGCATGAATACACAGAGAACACAGCGATACTCGTAGTCTATATTAATTAAACAATATTAAAAACAAATAAGCCTTTTTTGCCAAGGCCTTAAAATGAGTGTTTTTTGTTTGTTTTCTCACTGCTGGGCCACATCCAAGTAGGTTTATGAGGATCTGTGTGCCACAGGAACATACCACAGCTGAGGGACCTTCTACATTCTTAAGACTACTCCGTCNGAACCAATGGCCTCAGTCATACTTGCAGATGAAGAGAGAGCAGCAAAATCACACACTGGCTTTTGCTAGGCAGGTACCCAGCTGCTCTGTAAACTCCTCAGCACATCAGTGGCTTGCTCTCCTTCCATTTCCAGCCCATGACAAGATCAGTCACATGGCCTCTACTGTCACTGTGGGACCTAGAAGACAGGAGGCAGCATTGGGACATCCAGTGGAAACAGGATCCCTGTCACAGACGCCATCTAACAACTATCAAATGGGGATTCTGTCCAAAGACCCAAATTTCTACTTTCCCCTCTTTTGGGGGTGAAGTAGATTAATTAATTAATAAGTTAATTAATTAATTGAATTAATCTTTACCAATAGAAAATGGGGAGTCAAATATTGGGGTAAGAACCTGAAAGATCAGAGAACAGGGAACAACCGCCAGTTGCTTCCTACCTCTTCTGTTCCTCCGTCCAAAAAGGGCTGAGATCCTTTCTCTGCCCACCTTACCACTTCCTGTCTCCTCTCTGTCTACAATCCTCCAAACCTCTATGGTCAGCTAGTGGCTAGTTCCACCCCCCAAGCAAGCTTTATTTGTTGGAACACAATCAAAATATCATACAACCTGGGGGGAGGAGGGACAGCTACATTTTATTTCTCTGTTCAAAAACCTTTTTCAGTTTTTTATTGCATTTTTATTTAGTGTATATGTGGTGTATGTGTTAGTGTGTGGTGCGGGCATACTTATCCTCAACTGCTGTTCACATGTGTATGGAGGTCAGAGGACAACTTGCAAGCATTGGTTCTCTCTCTCTATCACGGGTTCTGAGGATCAAGCACCTCTACCTGCTAAGCTGTCACACACCATCCCCCAAAGCATAACTTCTTAAACTGTGGGTCACAATCCCATGCTAGGCCACATAACTGGCTATGAAGTCACAAAAGAGTTGGCAATAGTAAGAGGTTTCTGAATACACAGTGNCCACAAATTAATTCAAAATCAAATGCATAATGAGTATCGGATCTCNCTGGCAACACTCATCCATGTTGTGTCNTGTTAATGCCTGCAGCCTTGGTTATAAGCACATACTGTGCACTCANCGGGGCACATGCTGTCATAACACTTGATGCTTAGCAGGTCCACACTGAGCGTTCTGCAGTGTCCTGCAGTAGGGGTTTAATTCAACTCAGCTCCCTCGCTATGAGTTATAGCGTACGTCACACAGTGTACGTCACACAGTGTACGTCACACAGTGTATGTCTCCGTCTTTACAGAAACATGATGATATAATTAGAGAAAACGAAGACCTTCAATATTTTTTGACCATTGTTCCTCAGCATACATGCACTGTATTAGTGTATCTTTGGACTGTGTTGTATGAGAAATGTTTCATTTTAAAAACATTGCTGGAGCTGTTCACTCGAGTTTCATTAAAAAAAAGTATTAAATGAATTTTAGCTTAGGATTTTAGGACAGGAATTCCAACACTCTCTGAAAAAGGCCCTACAATTACTTCGCTGTTTTATATGCATGTGTATGCAAAATGGCTTTCTTAGCATTGACAGTTACAAAATCAAAATATCGATCAAGTCTGAAAAACATTGATCCTGCCATGAAAGTATTCAGCCAAGATTTAATTCTCATGTGAAAATAAGCAAGCACATCTGTCTCTTTAGTACACATATTTGCCTACTTTACCAAATGATAAGATTATCTGTACACAGGAGGACTGTTTTAAAATGTATCTCTTTATGATTTATTACCAATAAATGCTTGATTATCCGTGTTATGACTATCCATGTTATGGCTGGGTGGTGAAAAATTTCTCTAGCCAAGAGGGGTCACAAGTTGGAAAAGTTTCAGACGTCTTATTTTTTTGAACCACTCCTCAGCCTTTTGGCTAAGATCAAGTGAAGAAGCCCTGATTAATTTATTTATTTTTATTTTATGTATATGAGATTCGCCTGCATGTAAGTCTATGCACCAAGTGCATGCCTGGTGCCTGCAGAAGCCAGAAGACATTTTCTGATTCCTCCTTTCAAAAACCAGCCATTGCTCTTATCCAGTGAACCATCACNCCAGCCCCGTTTTAAAGCATCAGTAGCTGGGGCTGGAGAGATGGCTCAGTGGTTAAGAACACTTACTGCTCTTTCAAGTTCAGTTCTCAGCACTCAGATTGGGTGGCTCACAATCACCTGTAACTCCTGCTCCAGGATATCCAATGCCTCTGGCCTCCATGGGTACTATATTCATGTGAACAGACACAGACACTTACACATAATTAAAAATTAAAAAAATAAATTCTTTAGAGCATCAATAGCTAAGGATTTCTCTTATCTCTAGAAGCTAGGCAGTGACTGAGAGCATAACTGTGGGAACCAGACTTTTCTGCATTTGTGTTTTCAGTCTTTTTTCCTGTCATATGCGTAGGGGGAGCTATCATTATCATCGTCGTCATTGTCATCATCATCATCATCATCATCATCATCATCATCATGATGTCTGGATCAGGACTGAATGAGTTTTCTAAAATAGAGCCTAAGTTCCTACCTAATACAATGAGCCCACAAGCACTCGATGTATTCTTTCAGATTTCATTTTAAACTTTTTATTATGTGTATGTGTGTGTACCTGTGAGTTGGTATGTGCATATGAGCGTGGGTTTTGGAGGAGGACAGCAGAGGGTGTCAGATCCTCCAGAGCTGGAGTTGGAGATGGTTGTAAGCCACTTGGGTGCTGGGAACAAAACTTGGGTCCTCTGTAAGAATAGTGTGTGTTCTTAACCATTGTGCCATCTCTCTAGCCCCCTCAAAACTTGTTGTGATTATTATAGAACCACTTAGCTATTCCCTGTGAAAAACTGGGTCACAAAGACAGGAAGGAGTAGCAGTATAAATCTGAAGCTACTACTAGAATAGGACTCTTAAGTGGCAAGTCCTTGAAAGTGGTTTAGCTTGGGGAGGGTGTCTTTACTGATAAATGGAATGTGTGTGTGCATATGTGTGCATTTTTGTATGAGTATACAAAAATACAAAAAGTATGTGTGTGTGTGTGTGTGTGTGTGTGTGTGTGTGTGTGCACCCAGGGTACAAAATTATAAAGCAGCAATGTATTTTGGAAGTTTTGCAAATTCAATCTCTATAATGTCTCTTCAGGGATCATGAACATAATACAATGTCCTGAAATATGGGCTTGTATATTCACCAATCAAGAAGTAAAGTCAAGGACTGGTGAAATGTCCCAGTGGGTAAAAGACCCTGCCACCAAGCTGGAAGAGACCTGAGTTCGATTCCCAGGACCCACTTGGTAGAAGGAGAGAACCTACTCTTCAAAGTTGTCCTCTGACCTACATACTTGTACTGTGGTCCCTTGTACATACATAATAAAGTAAGTAATGGCATTAAATTTTTTAAAGAAGTGAAACTAAGACTAAGATTATAGATATTATTAAATATAATGTTATTTGCTGTGCCTCAATACACAGGAACTACATTTGATCTGTCNCTGAACTCTCTATCATTGAGACACTTCTTGTTTTCTCTGGAATGGGGAGTGCTCATGATTCAGGCAGGCTCCTTGAAGAAAGAAAGAGCTTCACAGCTCCTTCAGGTGGATGGGCCTGGAAACAACCAGCCAGCACTGGGACCAACTTGAGCAGTATCTGGTACCCCCCAGCACCCCCATGTGGACTCTTTCATTTCAGCATTGAGAACCTAACCAAATAAAATACAATCTTATTTAGATGTGCCAACATACCTGAAGATGAACTTCAGAATTAAGTTCCAAGTTTGTACTTGTCTAAATGAGAACAGTCATTAAATCCAGGTGTCTAACAAACTTAGGCTGCTACAAGCATGAGAAANACTCTCCTACTCCAAATACACTCTATGATTTACATTTGAAAACTAAGTAGTTTTGACATAAGAAATTCAAATTTCTGTCAGGCACGGAGGCTCATGCCTGTAATTCCAACATATGGGAGACTAAGGCAAGAGGATTGTCATGAGTTCAAGATCAGCCTAGAATGCATAGTGAGTTCCATGACAGCTTGAAGTACAGAATGAAACCCTGGCTCAAGAGAAAAGGAGGAGTAAGAAGAAGAGGAAGAAGAAGAGGGGAAAGAGGTGGGAAAAGGAGAAAATTCAAATCCATGTATGGGCAATTTTAGATATAAATAATAAAGGGTTAACTAGTAACTTTTAGGAGCATAATGAAGTAAGNCCTTAACANGGTTCTTTTCTATTTTCAGAGTCCCTTTTAGTAAAGGTGTCTACTGTATGGTCTGTGTTTAACTGCTGCTTTACATTCTCTTTAGCAGTGGGAAATGGCTTGCTTCACCTCTGCTTCAAAGGATGATTCCGTAATTTTGGAACTAGGTCAGTGTATTAGGTTCTTGTCTCGTTGCTACAACAAAATACCAGACAAAAGCAACTTCAGTGATGCTGATTTTGGCTCACAGCTTGAGGCTACAGTGCATTGCAGCATGGAAGGCATGAAGGCTGGAATTCAAGGTGGCTGGTCACATAATTACACCCATAGTCAAGAAACTTTGAGAGATGAATGTTGGTGCCTGACTGGCTTTCTCCTTTTTGTCCGGTCTAGAACTACAGCCCATCAAGTGGCGCCACCCATAGTCAGGGTACCTCCTCCCACTTCAGTTAACCTAATCTAGGCAGTTTCTCACAGATANACTGTAAGGACTAGTGTTCATTGTCACCTGGCCACAGCCCAGAATCTATTGGGAAGAGAGTTCCAGCAAGGTTTTCCAGATCAGGGTGCCTGTGGGTATGTCTGTGAGTGATGCNTTTACATTAGCTGCTGTCTGAAGACCAGCCTCAAAGTAGGTTTTCTAGGTTTGGGTCCTAGACTGTATAAAAGAAGAAAAAGAGTATTGAATAATTATGTATGCATTCATTCATTCCTTTCTGTCTGCTCTTGACTGTGGGTGTGATGTGAAGTCCTTCCTACCTTGACTTCCCTGCTATGATGAACTGCAACCTGGAACTGTGAACTTAAAATAAACCCTTTGCTGTGCCAGAGAGATGGCTCAGCAGTTAAGAGCATTGACTGTTCTTCCCCAGGACCTGAATTCTATTTCCAGCACCCATGTGGTGGCTCACAACTGTCTGTAACTCTAACCCCAGGAGATCTGAAGCTCTCTTCTGGCCTCTGTAAGCACCATGCTCATATACAGACATACCTGCAGGCAAAACACACATCCGCATAAAGCAAAATTTTAAAATAAAAAAAAAAGCAAAATCCTTTTCCTCCTAAGTTGCTTCTTGTCACAGTATTATATCACAGCAACAGAAATGAAAGCAGAGTGCATGCTCAGGGACTTGTCTAGTTGACATACTATCAGAGCCAGCATCGTGCATATTGTATGGGACATACTGAATCTTGTAGACACTCAGATCTTCAGAGGGAATCAGAACACCCAGGGTTACCAGCAAGAAACCATTCTGGGTATCTTCAAGTTGAAGGAGATTTTTCACTGTGTAGAACAGGCTTAAGCCTGGCATTTAATTTTTCCACATGACCCTCTCACCAAGATGGAGTAGGTCCTCACCAAGTCAATACCAATTGTTCTCTTGTGCTCATTTTGTTTGAGGCCCAGGTTTTATTTGAAGTATTTATCCCCCAAACAATAGTCCACGAATCGAACTCTGGTCTTTAACTTCCAGGATCTCCTTTTCCTTTCCTTTGACCAGTTGAACACCTGATTTCCATTCGGGAAAGTAGTTTCAGACTTCCTTTGAAGTTAGATGAGCCTGTTGGGGTCAGGAGGCACAACATCTGTAGCACCAGCTTGTCCACATTCTTGGGGAGATGGGAAGGATGTGGTTAATTTTGTTTAGAGTTGACTTGTGAAAGTCTTCGTCCTATTCTATTGTTTGGGAGCAGGGCTGGGGAACAGTTACCCAAGAACACCCCGGACTCAGGAACTATGAATAGCCACCCTGGACTCCCTTCTCCACATTCTCACCTCTCTCTGTTCTCCTCTACCCTATGGGAACTACTCAGTCCTTCTTGTCTTTCATGGCCTTGGCATTTGGGAAGAGTATTGGTTAGTCATTTTTTTGATGTATGTACTTCTGACCATTTGGTTATAACCAGTTATTAACATTTCCCCCCTTAGGAAATTGCAGGCCACGTAGCCATTGTTTGTAAGACAATGTTATTCCTCTGATCTTCAGATAAATTTTATTGGGGAACATAGATAAAATACCACCACAATTGTTTACCCTCACCTCAAACTTTACACTGTGTGATAGTAACGTATGTCTTGCATGAGTGTCTTTCCTCCTCTCTCTTTTCTCTTCTTCTTCTTCTTCTCTCTCTCTCTCTCTCATTTTCTAAGTCTGGTAGTTACTTTCCTCAGCACTGTGGCTAGTACCTGACTAGAAACACTGTCAGGCTGGGCATGTAGTTCAGCTGACACAGTACTTCCCTCTCATACATGAAGGCTTGGGTTCCATCCCCAGCACCAGCACTGTGTAAGCTGGGTGTGCCGCATGCCTGGGATACCCAGCACTCTGGAGGTCGATGAATGAAGAACAGAAGCTCAAGCCCAGCCTGTGCTGCTACATAAAATCCTGTCTAAAAGAAAGGAAAGGAAAGGGAAGGGAAGAAGGGAAGGGAAGGGAGGGGAGGGGAAGGGAGGGAAGGAAAAAGGAAAGGAAAAAGGAAAGGAAAAAGGAAAGGAAAGGAAAGGAAAGGAAAGGAAAGGAAAGGAAAGGAAAGGAAAGGAAAGGAAAGGAAAGGAAAGAAAAGAAAAAGCTTCAAGGAGAAAGGGTTGATTTTGGCTCAGGGTTTGAGGATGCAATCCATCATGGCAGAAGGCATGGTGGTGTGAAGGGCTTGCAGTTATGGTGATATAAAGCTACTCACCTACATCTCCTAGTGTGTGTGAAAGAGGAAGGGAGGGAGGGGTGAATAGGGCCAGGATATGACCTTCAAGGCCTTTTCCCAGGAGACCCTTTTCTTCCCATGAGGCTCCACTTCCTAAAGGTTCCAGAACCCCTTAAAACATCCCCTCCAGTTGGGGACCAAGTGTTCAAACATGTGAACTTACAGAGGACATCCCACATTGAAGCCACAACAGTAGGAGGTCCTAGCAAAGACCATACAGACTCCATGAGACAATGGCTGGCGACCATCATGCTCAAAGGGAAGGCAGAGGACATATCAAGATTGTGAGCTGAAAAGAAGAATCACATCTCTGTAAGAAATCAGAAAATAAATCAAAGAAAACTTGACTTTGGAAGCACAGCCAAGGCTGTTTCCCTTGGAGGAGCCTCCTGACTCCCAGTTTATGGGGTTCAGGTAGAGAGGAAGCCACCCTATAGTCATTGGTGGGCACATAGCACATAGACCTGTGAGAACCTGAGGCCAAGGCCAAGAGTTCAGGAAGACTCAGAGTCTAGGCAGAGCAGTGGACAGGTTCAATGGGATGCCTCCTGGAGCTGCTGAGAAAGGCAGACAGGTGACTGAAGGGTTTTGACCCACAGTGGGCAAACCTGGCACTGTAGTAAGCATTTTGCCAAGTGTGTTCACTAAGCTGAGCTTTTATTGTATTAGAAAACCCCAAATACAGTAATTAAGATAGTGTGTGTGTGTGTGTGTGTGTGTGTGTGTGTGCACTTGAGCACGCATGAATGCACGTGGGTGAGCATTTGCATGCGTGCACACATGTGTGTTGTATTCACATGTACATATCTGTGTGTATGTGAACATGCCTGAATGAAGGCCAGAGGTTGACGTCTGGTGTCTTTCTTTATTGATCTCCATATTACTTTTTGGGATAGGATCTCTGTCTGAGCCGGGAGCACACCAATTCAGCAAAATTAAACTGGCCAGCAAGCTCCAGGGATCCTCTAGTACTAGGATTTTAGGCACATGCCACTATGCCTGGCTTTTTACGTGGGCTCTGGGATCTGAACTCAGAGCCTCACGTTTGTGTAACAAGTGCTTTCTTTACCTGCTGAGCCATGTACCCATCCTCTAGAAATGGCTTTTCTCTTACATAAATGGAGTCTGGTGACCAGCAGTGCAGGACTGCCTGGTGCTCCAAGCTCATCAGGGAGAGAGCTTCTTCTCTCTGATGTCCTTGATACCCGGCTCCACCAGGGGCTTCCAGGATGGCTACTTGACCTTTAAGCAGCAGGAAGGAGGAAGAAAGGAATCAGGCTTCAGATACCTTGTACAGCTGGGAGTATAGCTTGGTTGCTAAAAGGTTGCTTAGCATACAATGCACAAAGCCCTGGTTTTTATCCCCAGCGCTGCATAATCCAGGAGTGGTTGGACACACCTATAATCCTAGCACACTGGAAGTGGAGGCAGGGAGATGAAGAGTTCAAGGTCGTGAGTCTCAGGCTAGCCTGGGCTACATGAGATCCTGTCTTAAAGACAAAACAAGTACACTTTTTTGGAAAGTGCTCATGATGCTTCTACTTTGGGTATGGGTATGTTATTACAAAGTAATGAAAGGGAGCCAGCTATTTGGAGATAATGGGCTCTCTCTGCTGTACCCCCCCAAAGGAGAACCTACTTAAGAAGAGAGGGTGAACAGAATTTAATGATGGCAAGAACAAATCTCTCCATAACTGTGTTTTTGAGCCTCTGGACCAAGCTGTACCTGAAGGTAACATATCCTTCCTAGTCGAGCTCTAATGTTAGAGCTCTAGGAAATATTATTTTAAGGTGTGTTACTTTTGTTTATGTTGCATTTGTTTAACTCTGTGAAGCTGTGTTACTTTGCCTGTCTAAAACACCTGATGGTCTAATAAAGAACTGAACGGCCAATGGCAAGGCAGGAGAAAGGATAGGTGGGGCTGGCAGGTAGTGAGAATATATAGAAGGAGAAATCTGGGAGGATAGGAAGAGGAAGAAAAGAAGTAGCCAGAGAAGGAGGGGGACATCAGGGGCCAACCTCCCAGCTACCAGGAGTAAGAGTAAGATTTACAGAAATAAGAGAATGGGATAATCTAAGTTAAAGGAAGCTGGCTACAAACAGGCCAAGCTAAGGAGGGCATTCATAATTAAGAATAAGCTTCCATGTGTAATTTACTTGGGAGCTGGGTGGTGGGCCCCCAAAAGATTGAAAAACAACAACACGCTTTCTTTTTCCTCCCTCTCTCCCTTCCTCCCTTCCTTCTTTCCTTCCTTCCCTTCTTCCTTCCTCCCTTCCCCATCTTTCTACTCTCCTGTCCAAATACAAAACCACAAACCCTCAATGGTACAGGAAGGAGGATTCTNCCGACACAGAACACAAACTCACTTTTATTTCTTTTTCTTTCCAAGTGTGCTGGCTAGTTTTATGTCAACTTGACATCATTGCAGAGGAGGGAGCCTCAATTGAGAAAATGCCTCCNTAAGATTGGGCTGTAGGCAATGCTGTAGGGCCTTTTCTTAATTAGTGATTGATGAGGGAGGGCCCAGCCCATTGTGGGTGGTGCTGCCCCTGAGCAAGTGGTCCTGGGTTCTATAAGAAAGTGGGCTAAACAAGCCACTGTGAGCAAGCCAGTAAGCAAACAGCATCCCTCCATGGCCTTTTCATCAGCTCCTGCTTCCAGGTTCTTGCTATGTTTGAGTTCCTGTCCTGACTTCCTTCAAGATGGACTACAATGTGGAAGTGTAAGTCAAATAACCCCTCTCCTCCCCAGCTTACTTTTGGTTGTGGTGTTTCATCACGGTAATAGAAACCCTAACTAGGACAGAAATTGGTACCAGGATAGTGGGATGTTGCTGGGACAGACCTGACCATGTTGTTTTTTGGAGGATTGTGGCAGGATTTTGGAAAATTGGGCTAGAAAAGTTATTGAGTATTGAGGGCTCAGTGGGATGCTCTATAGAAGCTTGGGAGATAAGAATGTTGAGAGCAGTGCAGATGATAAAGGCCTAGCTTGTGACGTTTTAGAGGGAAGAAAAGGCTCTACTGGGCCTTTTGTGTGATGGATCCGTGGTGTCTGATCATCTGGAGCCAAAGAATCGGCTGTGATAAAACAAGAGACCAGAAACACTAAAGTGAAATTAAGTGAAACTAGCTAAGACACTAAGTTCTCTGTTCTCCCCACCGTGGCTGAGCAAACAGCCAAGTGTTCCCTGAACTCTCCCAAGGGCTACATTAGGCACCTTTGTGCCCCATTTCCTTTCATCCTACAGGACAGGGAACTGCTGGTGCTTTGTAGAACTTTCCTTTTTGGACTAATAGGAAAATTTTAGAAAGATCTCTACTAAAATCCATAAGCTGGCATTCTCAGTCCTGCCCAGGATTTTTGATTGATCTTTCTCAAACACTTCTTGGAATTCTCATGCTTTTCAGTGGAGACTCCTGTGTGGAGAGAGCTTGGTCACCACCTCCTCCTCTTTCTCAATGATGACTTTTATAACGTTAACAGTGTCTGTGACAACTGGGGCCTAATGGATTTCTTTCTGATGGTCTGAGAATCCTGCTGTAATAGGTTTCATTTTAAAGTGTTCCAAATAATTGGTCAGTAAGACAGCATATAAAAAAATTTTAAAGTAACGTTGCTAATAGTATCCATTTGCTAGTCTGTTCTGTTTTTCCTGGGTGTTTCTTTTGAAACACAAGACACAAAACATTAGGTTTTCCTATCAGATTCTGATTCTTAAGTTATCCTGTCTTTCTGTGCCTGTTTATGTCAGTAAAATGAGGAGGAGCAGAGTGTCTGCAGACAGAAACTCCTGGGCTCCAAAAGTTGACTCTGAATCTAAATTCTGTCCCAGTAACATATGACCACTGTACTCAAGGTCTTCCTCTGGTGTGAGCTCCTCTCAAGTCTGGGGACTGGCTGTCAAGATCAAAGTCCAGGTCAGGGTCCTACTGCCTCCCAGTTAAGTTGCAAGAGCCATCATAGCCACAGCCAAGGACTCACCCAAATCAGCTACTGACCAGCACCCCACCACTAGATGCTACGAGGCCAGGAGGACAAAGTTCAGGGAGTGGAGAAATCTGTCTCATCTATGCTTCTTAGTTAAGTTTCTTTAGCCCAGTTACAGAATGTCATTCAAGTCCCCCAAAGGCGTTATAAGCAGTTGTTACTAGCTTAAGGCAATTATTCCAAGGGGCACCACAGAGACTCTTAAAACTTCTGAAACACAAGGTCAGATTCAGCAAATGTCCAGGCATTCCGCTAGTCTTTGGATTTATGATGATAGTGACTTGTCTCTCTGAGACTGTCACAAAGTCAAGCTACACATCTGTGTGTTTGAATTCGCCTAGGCAGAGGACAACTTCAGGTGTTGATCCCCAGGCACCATCTACCTTGTGCTTAGAGACAGAATCTCTCACTGGCCCGGAGCTTGCTGAATAGGCTAGGCTGGCTGGCCAGAAAATCCCAGGAATCTGCCTTGCTCTACTTCCTCAGTGCTGGCAGATTGTTCTGTGGATCCTGAGGATCGAACTCAGGTCTTCATACTGGAGTGGCAAGCACCTCACAGACTGAGCCATCTTCCCAGTCCATCTCTCCTTAGAATTTAAACAATGTCTTAACACTTCAGACTGTCACTGTAGAGCCTGAGTCTCCTAGGTCTCATAGTTGACATCAAGGGACATGATGAGATGGAGGACTTCTGTATACCTTCCCTCAGAGGACACTGAGTGAGCTGGGAAAGAAATATGAGTGCTGGAGGTAGGTGTGGGACTGGTCTCTACACCCAACTCCAAGAATTAAGTAAGGTCCTTTCTTAGGATGCTCTCTGTGGTCTAGAGAAGTGACATGCATATCTGAAGTCCTCTGTCCCCAGAGGTGGTGGACGAACAGTCAGACTGGGAAAGTCAGAGTGAGGGTACCCCATGTGAAGACAGACACTAAAAGTAGATGCTGTGGAATGCAACCTTGTTAAATTGAATCCGACTCAACCTGTTTGGTACGAATGAGACCTCAGAAACAGATTCTGCAGGGCTTGGTGACATTAATGTATATAATATTTTGGTTAGCATAGATTTCATTTTGAATCTTGGAGGCAATTTTCTTCTTACATAAGATGGATAATTTCTTTTCTTAGGTACTCATTGCCCTATAAGAAAAAAAAATCGATGACAAGGGGGAAAAAAAACAGTGTATCACATTTGTGATAAATGATCCAGACACGGGTGCTAATTTCTAGGCTATTTAAAATCAGGATGGGTTATTCAAGACTAAATTAGGCACTACATAATTTTTTAGTACAGGGACGTATATGGTATCTTAAACAGTGGTAAAAATGGTTTGAATCCTAAGTATTCCAAGGATGGCTTTAGGCCAGGGCTCCCTTTCATCCAAGTGGAGTAGCAGATGCTGTGAAAGCCCCCTCCCCCTCCCCGCCATCACTCATCCCCAGGTGGCCCCTGGCATCTCTACAGTGTCTGCTAATCTTCTTCCTCCACTTCGAAGACTCTCTGGATGTGTGCTTGTGCTGGGCCTATGTGACAAAGCTGCCCCCATGCCTGGGATTTAACACCCCAGGCAGGAAGTGAAGAATAAACACCCACACTTTCTGGCACCCGAGGAGNTGTGCTCCACCCGCGGGTCTCCAGCGGGAGGGACTAAGCTCCTGTTGTCACAGTGGGAGACTTGCTAATTAACACCCTCTTTCTCTGTTTCCCACACTGCCTTGCTCCTCTCTTTTAACTCTCACCACTACTCCCTGGATTATCTCCCAAGTAAAATACTTGCACCCAAATTCTCATGAGGGGACAAGTTTGGAGAGGTCTCCTTTAGGGCAATGGAAGGTGACCAATGTAGAAGGAATGAGCTCATGCCAGTCTGACTTGAGGAGAGGGAGGGTTTGTGATGATCTGGGTTGTCTCTGTCTTTAGATAATAAACTGTGGTGGGCATTGACTCTTTCTAACCAGTACTATAAATACAATAATCTACACGTGCCTTGAAGAAGGACTCAAAGACTATTTGATAATAATGTCAATTTTAAGTCCATGCTACTTATGGTATCTATTGCCACAACAAAGAGACATAATCATTGCTAAGGAGCAAAGAACTCCTACTCTCTATTTTGTTACTGTGTGTGTGTGTGTGCGCGTGCATGTGCAACATCTGTGCAGTGTACGTACCAATATGTGTGCACATGGAGGCCAGAGGTTGACATAGGGTGTCTTTTCCTATAGTTGTCCACTATATTTTTGTGAGATAAAGTCTGCCACAGACCCCGGAGCTCACCGATTGGCTAGACTGACTGGCTGGCAAGCTCCTGGGACCCTCCTATCATTGCTTCCCAGAACTGGGATTATGGGCCCACTGCCTCTCCTGTTCTTTTGTGGGTTCTGGGGATTGAACTCAGGTCTGCATGCCTGTGTAGCAAGCACTTTACCCACAGAGCCATCTCTGTAGCCTCCTTTCTGTTTTGTGAATGTTGTATTAGCCCCTTTTAAGTAATTCCTAGAGGGAAAAGAGAGAAAGGGAGGGAGGGAAAGAAGGGAAGGGAAGGTGGAAGGTGGGGGGCGCAGGGAGAGAGGGAAAGAAAGTGGGTGAGTGTCTTACTCAGGACACTGTTAAATGCAAACTGATTTTCTCAAGTATCTTGTGAATGAATCTCTCATGTTCTTCTTCTCAGGTCAGGTGCCTCAGTGAGGGCATAAGTGACAGGGAAGGTGGGTAAACTGCTCACTCTGCAAGCCTGAGGACCAAGTTTGAATAACCTGCATAAAAAGCCAGGGGCGACAGTGCACATCTGTAATTCCAGTGCTCTTATGGAGGGACGGGAGGACGAGAGTTCCAGAAGCCAGTGAGCCAGTTAGCCTGGTGGATGGCAAACAAGACCCTGTCTCAGACACNGCAGGAGGGCAAGGCAGACCTTTGCGCTTAGCGTCTCCATGTACATGGCACGGGTACACCCACACTTACACTCACACTTCATAAGTGCTCATGTGCTCAGCNACACACACACACACACACACACACACACACATTCAAAGGTCCATTACACAATAACACAGCTTGGCTGCATTGGGAGCATTTAATGNATCCGTATGCACAGCTCAGTGTTACTGTTTACAAATGGCTGAAGACCTTTGCAGGCCTCCTTGGGAAGCGTCCAGTCTGAGCACCAGCATCGTGCAGTTCAGTGGAGGAATGATAACAAAATAGGGATTGCATGAATTACCCTACTTTAACTTTGTTTCCCACTCTCTACTGACATTTTGGCCTTTATTCTTTGACTCCTCATCCGCCTAGGATTTGATCAGGACTTTATATATTGTTACAGGATTTTTTGTTCTCTTTAGCTCACTAACATCTGCCATGCTGTGGAATATAGTGAACAGTCACGCCCAGATTAGCACCAAGCAGTTTCTTCATCTAGCTAATGTTAGGAAAATTGAATAGGCTTGCTCCAAAATTCACTGGGAACCATCCCTCACTGTCCTAGAATATATTTAATCACATTAAGCTGTCCAAAGATTGTGTTATATATCTCCTAGGAAGAAAAGTTATGGTCTCAAAAGTTAAAATTTTCTAGGCCACAGTAGGCCAAATGCATGATTACTCTCAGAGAACAAAGCAAGCTGGCTTTGTTTACAAACATCGAGCTTTGTTCTGAAAGCACGGAGTGCAAACATGGCATATCTCAACAAAACAAGGTAAATCGGGGTTTTCAAATTATCATACGTTTCATCCTCCAAGACATATTCTTTATTCATTTTTGAAATTGTCATCCTAACCACATTTACACACCACTTGCAAATAAGCTAATGGTATAGGAGGTAGCAACGCAGAGGCAGTACAATTATCTCTTAATTACACACAGCAGGCTTCCAGTGTGTGTCTCCCTTCTGAGGACACTTAACAAGAAACAAAAGAAGACAGGCAGCCCAGTTAGACATCCCACACAGGCTTCTTTGGTGACAGGTTTACTCTGAGATGCCCTGTGGTAAAGATGGAAAGAAGCTGTCTTGGAGAAGAGCCTTGTCTACCCATCACCCATCTTACGATTAAACCTGATTACTCCATCTACAGAGAAGGAGATGAACAACCAAGGAAACAAAACCTCGAGGACAAACTGATCCACAACTCCAGTGTTTTTCATGAACCTCTGGCTCTTCAGTGCATGAAATAAGGAAATTTCTCACCTCACATTGGGCTGCTCAGAACTGTTTTATATCTTCTTCGAGATAGAATCGATACATCCTTGGTATTGTAGATCATATATTTTGTAGGAGAGATGGTCAAAGACCAGAAATATGCCAAAGAACTCCATTTCATCTTCTGAGAGATTAATTTAATTGGGAAAAAATCTATCAATTAATTAGCCCATAAAAGTTTATGGCTTGCTGATTAGTTGATGGCACCATCCACAGTGAGGTTAATAAAATTTCGCATGTATTGCATGCTTTTTCACACATTCTGTGAAGTGCTGGAGGAAGTCCCACCCAGACCCGCGTGGATGGTGTGAGTGTGAAAGTGGATCCAGTGGCTNGGGGTGACAATAATTATCATGTGCGGATAAATTGCTTGTCAGACAACAAAGGANGTTCACAAGTTTTCTCTCTTTTTGATTCTTACCAGAACCCTGTGAAATGGATAGAGAAGAATATTAACTCCTTTCAACAAGTGAGAATGTCTCTTGATTTTTGGTTTAGAGGCTTCCAAGGGCTT
Organism: Neotoma lepida; assembly: GCA_001675575.1. Classification (NCBI taxonomy): domain Eukaryota; kingdom Metazoa; phylum Chordata; class Mammalia; order Rodentia; family Cricetidae; genus Neotoma; species Neotoma lepida. The sequence goes on from LZPO01017320.1 coordinate 81,396, forward strand.
TGGCAAACTATGTAGCCGGTGCATACCCACTATTACACTTGTGCCAGGNGGAGGGTATGAAAGTGGATAAATGGAAGCTTCTGGAACCACCAAGAAGAGCCACCATGTTCCTATATCTAGCGCTCCTTCAGACACCTCACTTGAACCTTCCAATCCTGTTGTTTTCACAAATGTATACATTTATTTTCATTTTTTTTATTACTTAGCACACATGTGTGGTGTGTGAGTATGTGTGCATATATGAGAGGGTATGGACATGCATGTAAGGGTATGCTCATATGTGGAGGCCGGGGGTTGATTCTGAGTGTCATCTGCTACTATTCTTCACTTTATGTTTGGAGTCAGGGTTTCCCATGGAACCTGGAGCTTGCTGTTTTGACAGGATTAACTGGCTAGCCATCTCCTGGGATCCACTTGTACCTACCCCACAGTGCACACTGTTGCACTTGGCTGTTATATGGGCACCGGGAATCTCAACTCAAGTCCCTCACGCTTAAGTCGAAAGCACATTGCCCACTGCCATCTCCCCAGACTCTCCATTTTCNGTGTCTTTAATTCAGCTCATCTTACTGTCTTGCTAGATCAGCAGGTTCAAATCAACCACTTGCTGAGCTCATTAGCAGCGCAGTTCTCTGACTCCACCCAGTCAGACTTAGCCTCTCAGTGAAGCCAGTTCCTATGGCTGCTCTTGTTTTTGGGGGCTCCTGGACAAGACCCCGACCTCCTCTAGGGCATTTGTTTTGTCTTTTTCCTTTTTGTGAGCCCAGCCTGATAAAGTACAATATTCCAATCAATAAAATCGTTTGGTAAATGTGAGTACATAGTCGNTGATGGTTATTCTCAAAACTCTCCTGAATTTTGCACTTTTCAGTGTACAACAAGTTGGAAGGACTGGGGAGGTGGCTCTGTTGGTAAAGTGTTTGCTGCATAAACACGAGGACCCTAGAACCCACTTTAAAAAGCCAGACACGGTAGTGTACACCTACAATGCCATTCCCAGGAGGTGGATGTAGGAGGAGCCCGGTGCTTTCTGACTAGCCCCAATGCTGTTCTTAAGTCCAAAGTCTCTTCCAGCAGTCAAGAAAAATGCCTGACTATGAGCCCCTGTGAAATGGCAGAACAAGTTATGTATTTCCAATATATAATGGACAGAGTAAATGAAGCCATGCTAAAAGGGAAGAATGGGAAGGAAAGATGGGACCAAATCAAGAACAAAACTCAGCAGGGCAAACATCAAACCCTGCAGCTCCAAGTGGGGCACCCAGGGCCCATGGTGGCATGCTGTGAACGTCAATGTACTTGGGTAGTCACTCAACATTCCTGTCACTACAGCACATGCTGCACCTCTCTTGGGCTCCTGGGGAGCTGCAGCTTTCTGTGGCAGATGTCTCATGCTCCTGGCATCTCCAGCATCCTGGGATCTCCACTGTACCTTGGGCTTCATCATCACAGCTTCCTGCACAGCCCTCTTATTGACTCTGCCACACATAGCTTAGCCTCAAAGGCTTTTCTCTGAACCCTTGGCACAGACCTCATGATCCTGGAACTTTTTCGTTCAGCATGCCTGTAAAAACAGGCTCACATGGATGATGCCAAGTTCTTCCGCCAGCTTGAGATACAACCAACCCTCCTAGGACTATGGCTATAGCAGCATTGAGGTACTTGCCCAGCTGGACCACAGTTAGCAGGTCCCTAGGCAGTCCTGTTGAGTAGAACACTCTGAAGGTGCTCTCTTCTCAGATATTCTTTTAAAAATCAATATATTTATATCTTATATCTTATACAGTACATGCTGTAGTGTGCATGTGGAGGTCAAAGGACAGTTTGCAGAGTTGGATCTTTCCTTCCACCATGGAGGTCCCGGGGATTGAACTCAGGTTGTTAGGCTCTGAGGCAAGTGCCTTTACCTGCTGAGCCATCTCACTGCCCCAGATACTGTCTTCCAGACTTGTCCTTTCAAATGAAGTCTTTCATAGGTGTTTGCACTTTGGACCCTGGGTCTTGCCCTCATTGCAAAACTGCAAGGTTTCTCTTCAATGTCATTAATGTCCTTCATAATTGCCTACATCAGACTGGCCTGTGGGTAAATCTATGGGCCATTTTCTTGAACTAATGATNAATTTGGGAGGGCTTAGCCTGTTGTGGGTGGTGCCACCCCTGGGAAGGTGATCCTGGGTTGTATAAGTAAGTAGATTGAATGAGCCATGGGGAGCAAGCCAATAAGCAGCATTCTTCCATGGTCTCTGGTTCCATTCCTGCCTCCAGGATCTAGTGTTGAGTTCTTATCCTGGCTTCTATTAATGATGGACTGTATCTTCTAAGGTGAAATAAGCCCTCTCTTCTCCAAGTTGCTTTTGGCCATGGTGTTTATCACAGCAACAGAAGCAAATTAGAACATAGGCCTTTGCTTAGTTGCACCCTGAAGACCAGTTATTTTCCGAACTCTCCTATTCCATAGTACCTTACAAACAGAAACTGACTTCTGCCTTCACATCCAGTTAGTGCTCCCTGTTGTCTGTGCAAATGGACAGGGTACAATGTGGACGGTCAATGAAAACAACTGGAAGCAACAGATAGGCAAAGACAGGTGACTACTGGGAGTTTCCGAGAAGCCTCAGTGGGCTGCTAAGGCCACAGTCCTTCTCTGCGAAGTCCTTTGCACATGTATGTCATGTCTGCATCATGCTTCCTTTGCTGTCCTGGACGCACCTGCCTGAGAGACAGTGTGGTGATATATTGTGTACCCTAATAAATTTGCCTGAGGATCAGAGGACAGAGTCAGCAACTAGATTAAACATAGAGGCCAGGNAGTGCTGGCACATGCTTTTAATCCCAGCACTCAGAAGGCAGAGATCTGTCTGGATCTCTGTGAATTCAAAGCCACCCTGGACTACATGAGATTGATTCAGTCTAGGAGAGAAACAGAGTCAGGCAGTGGTGGCACACACCTTTAATCCCAGTACTTGGGAGTCACATGCCTTTAATCCCAGCACTTGAGATCTCATGCCTTTGCTACCAGTATTTGGGAAGCACACACACCATTAATCCCAGCACTAGGAAGTGAAATGGCTGGGTGGAGAAAGGCATATAAGGCAGGAAGAGACAGGAACAAAGCTTTTTCGGCTGAGGACTTGGAGGCTTTCAGTCAGAGGATTCGTGGAGATAGGATCTCACCTTCCATTCCACCTGAGGTAGTGGTGAGAAGTTTCTCTAATGGCTTGTTCCTTTGTCTCTCTGATCTTTCAGCATTTACTCCAATATCTGGCTCTGAGTTTTTATTGTAAGACCATTTAGGATTCATGCAAAAGACAGTGATGGGTTCCAGGTAAAAGAGCGCCACATTTAGCAGATTCTGAGAGGGCCTGGATCTGTAATTTTCTTGATTTGCTTCTCCCAGGATGCTGGAGTAGGAGACACAAAAGACTGCTCCTTAAGAAACTTGATGTCAAGGGTCAAGGTGAAGTTTGTAGACAAAATGGGAAAGGTGGTGATGAAGACAGCTGGGAAGGTTAAGCATGGGTTAGGTGGGGGCAAGAAAGGACCTATTCCAGAAATTTATGTCCTTGTTTCATACCTTTGTTCCCGTTTGTGTCACTCTCTCTTTTCATCAATATCCATTGTCCACAGAGAGGGAGTGGACATGGCCCACAACAGCCCAATACTAAAATATCCCGTGGGAAAGGCTCTTATTGGTTCCGCTCAGGATATATAACCATCCCTGGACTAACCAGTGTGGCCATGGGGATGTGACTCTGGTTTGCATTAAAAATACATTGTTTATCTGGGGAAATGGAGACCAGATCTCCAAGAGTGGGAGGGTTCATTTCTCCAAAGTAGGCAGAAAAAGCAGGTAGAGTTACTGCCATCAGAATGGCAGAGAAGGAATCCAGACATAATTACTTTTTAGTTTCTAAATTAGTGTGTGTGTGTGTGTGTGTGTGCCTGAACATGTGTGCACATGCCACGGTGCATATGTGAAGGTCAGATGACAACTCATGGGAGCTAGTTCTCTCTTTCCACCATTTGGATCCCAGGACTAGAGCTCAGGTTGTCAGGCTCCCCAGCAAGTGCTCTTACCAACTGTGCCTTCTTGCCCACCATAACTACTTTTGAGCATATGCCCAGGTAAGATTTCATAGCATCATCAGAATACTTGCTGACTTCCCAGAGCTACAGTTTTTCATGTGTAATGGCCCATTAGTAATAACCTGTATAACATACATCCAAAGCCTCTGTGACTTACAATAAATATTTCTTTCTCATTCACAGTGTGTGTGTGTGTGTGTGTGTGTGTGTGTGTGTGTGTGTGTGTGTGTGTGTGTATGTATGTGGGGGTAACTGCCTCGGCTGTGTTACCATTTAGACATTACCTGGTCTGCCCTTTGGGGACCTAGCAGCATGCACTTGCTAACATTCAGGCAAATATCTAGACAGCCCAGGTCCTTCAGCCGTAGTCTGTGCACATGCGCTANGTGGATGTATAGTCTCTACACACATGCGCTAAATCCCCTTATTAAAGGCAAACCTTCCCCCACGCCCCCTCACTGTCTCTCGCTGTCTCTTCTCTCTTCCCAAGAGGCCGCATATGCACCGCCTCTCTTTCCCTTTCCCGTCTCTTCTTCTCTTCCTTTCTTTTGAAAACTCTCCTATTCCTCCTTTCCTCAGCCCTTATCTCCAGAGGTGCACTCTGTAGCCACCCTCCCACCCCCTGCCAATAAATTCTGCGCATGCGTGGCTTTCTAGGGTCCTTTGGCTCCAACCCACCAAGGTTGCCTTTTTGTAACAGGCTGTGGCCGGTCTTTCTTCTGCTCTCTGCCTCTCTCATGCTGGAAGGAGCGCTGCATGGCTAACAGCCCAAACAATCAAGCTGAGCTGCAGCAATACTTTGAAATGTTCTTCCTTTTCCTCCTGTTGTATCTACCAGTGTTTCATTATCTGTGCCCAATACCTGTGAGACACACAGAGTGGAGTGGCTTTAGTACCCTGGGGAAGACAGAGGGAACATGGGGATCGTCTACCGCGGTACCCGGCAGTACCAAGTGACTTTCCAGCAGGTCTGCTGACTTTGTTCCTCTGTTTCCCTGCATTTTAATTTAATGGATGCATAGATCTCAGTCCACAACTTAAAGTGAGCACGACCTACAACATTATTTTCCTATACTACAACTTAATTCTACCTTGAGCCCCCCGTCAGCTGAGGGGCAGAAACTTAACCTCGTTTAATGCAGAATGGTCTGTCTTCATCTCTTTTAAGATTGTTTCTAAATCCTAGGGGATTGTGTGTCATCACAACACATCTGGGTGCATCTCCTCTGTATGCCCAGGCATCTGCTGGAATTGTCCTCTTGGTCTCAGAAGCCAGTCCATGCAAATGGTCCCTACTCTCCTCAATGATCTGACGACCCTCCCCGACCTTTTCTTCCCGACATGTCTCCTTCTCAGTCATGGACTCTCTCCTCTGTATTTCTGTCTATACCAAAGCTAGTTTCTTTCTCATTCCCCAACACAGCTTAGATTTGGGGAAACCCAAGCTAGAAAATGCACTATTTTAGTTTGCCACTGGTCCCGACCCCTTCTCTATCTGGCTGGGAGGAAAAGTTGTAAGAAAGCAATGACCAGCAGGAGTAAAAGAAAAATCTGCCGAGTATGATGCTGTGCTGGCTGTATTACTTGACACCCTG
>LZPO01017320.1:87146-101113 GCA_001675575.1 Neotoma lepida
GGCGGGGGGGAACCTAGCAACACACTTTTGTAAAGTAATATCTATTAGGTTTTAAATGGATCTAGAACCTTCTATTAAAATGTAGATTTGTTTGACACTGTGGAAAATCATGGTACTTGAACCAAATAGCAAACATTACAAAAAGAAGAGAACTGCCCCAAGTCCCCATTATTTTCCCTGTGGCGAGTTGCAGACGGCGGCCACTTCCTTTCACAGTAATGGGCGAAGTTTCCTTATAGTGATACTCTCATTTTTCACCCTAATTATCAGACTTACTGCTTTCCATTTGCTAGGGGATTGCCAAGTGTTTAAATATTTTTATACNCATTTTCTCCCTCTATCCTCCATTCTTCTTTTCCTTTTTTTATTGCCTTGAGACAGCTTTTAAGTAGCCTAGGCTAGCCTTGAATTTGTGATCCTTCTGCCTCAGCCTTCCAAGAGCATGCACTACCATATCAGACTAATGTTCTCTGTGTGTGTGTGTGTGTGTGTGTGTGTGTGTGTGTGTGTGTGTGTGTGCCGCACCCATATACCTGCCACAGTGCATGTGTGGAGAACATAGAGACTCTCCTTTCGTCATGTGGGTCCTGTAGAGTAAAGTCAGATCTGCAGACTTGGCAGCAAGTGCCATTGAGCTATCTCACCAGTCTCAGTGTTTTTAAAGATAGCATTTGTTGTTAGGTTGTTTTGAGTATGTCTCATCAGGCACAGGCTTTCATTTTCCCAGGAATGATTTCCATCTCACAGCCTGGTCCCCTAGCCACTGTGATTATTCTTCATGATGCCATCTCTGATTTTGGCCACTTGCACCAGAGCACATATCAGATCCAAACCAGACACTTTGGCTGGAGACGGGAAGGAAGTTTGCTCTGAAGTGGTCTGAGACACAGACAGAGAGTTCCTGCAGAGACTGAGTGTGCATAGGACACCTCTGATGAATACTTCCCCTGACAGGAACCGAGTTACACTGAAGAGACCCTTGTATGCTTCCCTTTGCCTAGCAGACTGNTAAAACAATGGGCTCCAAGAAATTGAATTTAACAGGAGTCTCATGCTGGGAGAAGGAAAAGGCTGAAGGCAGAAGGGGAGTCTGTCTCCCTCAAGGTATTTCACACAGTTCTGAGGACATGGTGAACCATCTTGTGGGAGAGACTAGAGCCCAGACAATGATGGGCGGCCCAACTTGATCATGATGCTTAGCTGTGCATCCCTTCTACCTTCTATTAAAACTGAACTTCATGTCAAGATCCCAAAATGGACTTGGAGCCCTTTGCTCCTCTTCCCAATGTGGTCACAATTAGTGACATTGAATAAATCTTCTTTTTCTGCTTTTCACCAATACCTGTCAGTTAATTGAGGATGGGGGCCCACAAGCCTGGCTAGTTAGGGCTGCCTTGACCTGGGCACTGACCCTAACAGCTCAGGTAATACTGGTTTGGTCATTTGCAGACTACTCTTCCCAAGCCTCAGCATCTTTTTGCCTGGAGGGCCCCAAACCTTGGCGACTCCGCACAGCATCAAAGTTACATNCCTGGTGAGTTTCAGTTTGTTTAATTGTATTTCTGTTGTTCGCAACTGCAGGACTTCAACAAGCATGCTTTCCTTTTGCTGAGTTCAGTAAAATGCAAGCCTTATTTAGATCAACAAAGGACTTAATTAAGCCAGGGGTGAGGGAGTGGGGGTGTGGATGGGGGAATAGGGGGCTGTGGGGGACAAGGTGTTGGGAGGGGCTTTCTGGCTACAAGTAGCTCATCACCATGACTTCAGAGGAATGGGGAGAGGTGGGGGCCTGTCCTAGTGGCCCCAAAGTCCCAATCTGTAACTGTGTACATGGATCTGCCAGTGTGGAGTGCTGGCTGTTTATGTTCCTGCGGAATCACATGCAGTGACGTCAAGAGTTAACGAACACCCTGAACGAGGGAAAAAGTATCAACAGTTTGTGGCGCCTCTGAGCCATTCAGGATGGAGGGAGGACACAAGAGCCAAGTTTTCACTTCAAACACACAGGGGTTTAGGATGCTTCTTATTTTAGGTTCCCAGCCTGCCTGCTGCTTTCATGTATTGATATATTGGCTTAAAAAAATCGTTAGAAAAAAGTTTGATCACATGTCTGTAGCCATCTGCTTCTGGTGACTAAGTTGAGGGTACAGATTGCCAAGAGAGGATGTAGGGGCTTTTATCTACCAAGGGGAGGGAGGGGGGAATCACAAATCAAAACTCAGAGCTCAGGGGAAGAAATATCCGGATTTCACAAATAAGTCAAAAAATATGCAAAATAAATCTCTTTTAGGCTTTTGGGGGNAAAATCTAAGTTTGGAAGTTATCATTTTAAACTTAAAAAAAAATGTGACAGGGACTCACTGTGTAGCCCAGGCTGACCTAGAGCTTATTGTATAGCCCAGGCTGGCCTCAAACTCCTGGTGATCCTCCTGTCTCAGCCTGTTGAGTGCTAGGATTGCACACCCTCTGCTTGAGAGTGTTTTCTGCTTGGTAGATGCATGCATGGGCCATAGGAACTGACTGCAATGTGAGGCCTTGATCATATATCACTTGGAGGTAGTTTCCACTTCCCCCTGACTAAAATAAAACAGGAATAAGATGACAGCAACAGAAGGTAGAAACTGGCCGGGCAGTTTTGACTTAGGGTTTTCTATTGCTGTGAAAAAAGTACCCTGGCCATGGCAACTCTTATAAATGAAAACATTTAATTGGGGTGGCTTGCTTACAGATTCAAGGTTCAGTCCATTATCATCTATTATCATCATGGCAGCATGCAGGCAGACGTGCTGCTGGAGTTGAGAGTTACATCTTTACCAGAAGGCAGCAGGAAGTCAACTGACTGTCACACTGAGGAAGCTTGAGTAAAGAGACCTCAAAGCCTGCCCCACAGTGACACATTTCTTCCAATAAGGCCACATCTCCTAGTAGTGCCACTCCTTTTGGGGGCCATTTTCTTTCAAACCACCACAAGTTTTAAGGTAAGGACCCTGAGAGCAAGCAGTNTTGACTTTTGTTCTTGGCTGGAAGAGGAACTTGGTGCTCCTGAGGGTACTTCTGTCTTGGCTGGGGCTAGGAACTCCAGAGGAGAGGTCTGTTTTGTGATCTTTCTTCCCTTAGATGAGCACTTTCGCCTGGAAATTGTGTGAGAAGACCTGATCAAAACTGAGGTTCATCCAGGCAGGTTGACTGTAGTCAAGCCAGTTCAGCCCCCTCCCCACGTCTGGCACCAAATCTTCTTGGCCAGTAACTTAGTGGTGTTCTATTTGCATGGACCATTCCTGCTACATGGTGCTNGGCCTTCTTTCTCCTAAGTGCATACCTATAAGCCTATAATAAACCTTCCTTCTGAAGCTCACCCTGTGGTNCATGAACTTCCATTTGTCAAATTCAAGAGACATTGTCCTGGGTGACTTTGGGGCTATTGACTTTCCAGCATCCTAGTCCTCCAAGTTACAGTCCATACTAGATTAGAGAGCCTCTGTTGCTCTCAGAGACACACCACTTCCCCAATCATAAACACAAAATANACACTTACTCTGAAAAGAGCTGCATCCCAGGACCCCATCAAGTACAATAAACCTAAGAGTGTCCAGCAACTAGGTTTTTCTGTAGAGACAGGAGACGATATTTCTTTTTGTTTGGTTATCGCTCATTTTTCTGAGATGAAATCTTGCTATGTAGTTTTATGACTTAGTTACTCCACTAAATATGTGACTAAATATCTGACCAAAGCAACTGAAGGGAGAAAGGGCTTGTTCTGGATCACAGTTCCAAGGAGCCTGCTGATGGGAATGTCTTTCTAAAAATGTGTTGCTCTGATTGGTTGATAAATAAAGCTGTTTGGCCAATGGTGAGGCAGAATAAGGTTAGGCGGGACATTTGAACTAGGGGGAGAGCAGCAGAAAGCAGAGCTGGGGAGACGCCATTCTGCCACCTAAAAAGCAACATGTAACGGCACACAGGTAAAGCCACGTGGAACACGTGGCGACATAGATTTATAAAATGGGTTAATTTAAGATGTAAGAGCTAGCTAGCGAGAAGCCTGCCAGGGCCATAGTTTAAAAATGATATAAGCCTTCTGTGTGTTTATTTGGGTCTAAGCGGGCTGTGGGAGCCGGGCGGGAAAACCGGACAAACATTCGTCTACAGCCCGCCATGTCAGGGAAGGCATGGCAATGGGAGCATGCAGCTGGCTGGTCACATTGCTTCCACAGGTGGGAAGCAGAGAGAGAAAGGAAGTGGAGCAGGGTTATAAACCTTTAAGGCCCGCCCCCCACCGACACACTTCCTCCAGCAAGATTCCATCCCCCTAAATGCTCCATAACTCCCCAAACATTCAAATGCAAAAGCCTATGGGAGACATTTCACATTCAAACACACATGCTAGCTGGCCTGGAACTTGGACCTCCTGCTCTGCCTCTGCCTCTGCCTCCTGAGTGCTGGAGTTAAAAGCATACACCACTCTACACAGTCAGCTCCGTCTAAATCCTGTTGGTTTCTGGTTTTTATTTTTTAAAAATTTAAATTTTTTTCCTTTAATTGAAAATAGGTTTTTTTTTTCTCACATAGTATATCCTGATTGTGCTTTCTCCCCATTCTACTCCTCCCAGTTCCTTTCCACCTCCCCTCCCTTTCTGTCTCTCATTAGAAAATGAACAGGCTTCTAGGGGATAATAATAAAATAAACTATAAGATAAAACAAGAACTAACACGTGGGTATTGAACAAAACAAACAAAAAGAAGGAAAAGAGCCCAAGAGAAGGCACAGGAATCAGAGACCCTCTAGTTCACACACTCAGGAATCCTATAGAAACACCAAACTGGAAGCCATAATATATATATGCAAAGGACCTGGTGCAAACCCCTGCAGGGCCTATGCATGCTGTCTCAGTCTCTGAGTTCAGATGGATCCTGTTGATTTAGAAGGCCTTGTTTCCCTCCATCCCCTCCGGCTTTTACACTCCTCCTACCCCCTCTACTGCAGAGCTCTCTGAGCTCTGAGGGGAGGGATTTGATGGAGACATCCTATTTAGAGCTGAGTGTTCCAAGGTCTCTCATTCATTGTGTAATGTCTGGCCATGGTCTCTGTATTTGTTTCTATCTGCTGCAGGAGGAAGCTTCTCTGATGATGGTTGAGCAAGGCACTGATCTATGCATGTAACAGAATGTCATTAGGAGTCACTTTATTTCTACTGGGTTTTGGGTTTTTTTTGTTGTTGTTGTTTTTTAGAATAGTAGTATTTGGTTTTACCCGAGGCCCCTGGACTATCTAGTCTCAGGTTCTTGGTCTCCCAAGCAGTATCGGACATAGGTTCCATCTCATGGAATGGGCCTTAAAGTCAAACCAGATATTGGCTGGTTACTCCCATGAGCTTTGTGCCACCATTGCACTAACATATTTTGCAGGATGCATTTTTCTTGGCGTGGTTCTTAGAGTAGGACATTTGTTCTTTGCTCTTCAACTTTGAAATGTATTTTGTTTCTACTTCAACCAAAGCTGCCTCTGGCCCTTGACCTCATGTACAGCTATACAGTTTGTCTCTCTGTGATTGCCATAGACAAGAGGAGCTTTTGACACAATTGGAAGAAAATTACTTACATGTGTTGTTGGCTTCATTTCCTCCATTAGAACATGCTGTGGGATATTCTTCTGTATGTTGTGAATATGTGTGGCTCCCATTGGATAATAAATAAAGTTGTTTTGGCCTATGGCAAGAAAGCTTACAGCCAGGTGGGAAATCTGAACAGAGATACAGAGGGAAGAAGGGCAGAATTGAGAGAGACGTGAGCCCGTNGCTGAAGGAGCAACAAGATGTCAGCAGACCTATAACACCACAGCCACGTGGCAACATATAGATAGATTAATAGGAATGGGTTAATTTAAGATGAAAGAGCCAGCTAGCAAGAAGCTGAAGCCATAGGCCCTACAGTTTGTAATTAATATAAGCCTCTGAGTGATTATTTTATAAGCAGCTGCAAGTCCGTGGGGCCGGGTGGGACTGGAGAAATATGCAGCTCCAAGCGCATTCTTTTCCTCACTTTTCTCTNCACTCGTGTTGCCTGGGAGATGCATCTTACACAGACCCAACTTTCTCTCTCATACCTGGAACTTCCATTTCTGCACTTACTTATGAGCAAAAACATATTTACTTATTTTTGTTAAGACTTACAATTATTAAACATGTATTGAGTTCCAGCCTCATGGGTGAGGCATAGAAAGCCAAATGCAATGGGAACAGATTTTCAAAGGGTTTGAAGTCTGAGCAAAGAAAAGAACGCATACACGTGTTCCTATGTGCAAAACCTAAGCCCAGCAACCATTCTGCCAACTATTGTAATCACCAATGGAAAGAAATATACTGAAAGGGAGCGCTGGAGCTGGCAAGAACAGAAGGCAAGTTTTGGGGAAGAGTTCAGTTTATAAAATCAAATAAATTGGAGAACAAGTGTGACACCAAAATTTCCGATAAAGGAGTCAATATTTCACTATTCCAGGTGGAATGCGTAAGAATGCAGTTGTGGCTGGCACTGGCAAATGGCTCAGTGGGTGTTACTACTGTGTAAGTATGAGGACTTGAGTTTGGATCCCCAGCAAGCATGTAACAAAAACAAGTTGAGCATAGCTGTATGAATCTACAACCTGCTGGTGGAGGGTCGGGAGGGAAGACAAGAGCATCTCTGGGATGTCCTGGTTTGCAAGCCTAGTACGGGGTGGGGGATAGCCAGTTCAATGTTCAGTGGGAAACCCTGTTTTACAGGAGTAAGACAGAAAGTAATAGTGGAAGCACAGGACATCTTCATCTAGCCTCTCTGTACATATACAACATGTGCATACACTTTCATCTATACATACAACACACACACACANANAGAGAGAGAGACAGAGACAGAGACAGAGATAAAGACAGAGAGGCATTTTGGGACACAGGACTGAATTATAGACCAGGACCTAGGAATGGCAATTGGTAAACATTTGAAATTGGGTTGGCCTTGGCAGATGAGGGCTGAGCTATCCCTGTGCATTTTCTTCTGAAGAGATCTGAAGATCAAATCACAACCTAAAACATAAACCATTGACTGGTTCTTCTCATAAAAACCATATCCAGTAAGATAGGTACTGACTTTGAAGTCAGAGCCAGAGAACACTGGCATTAAGACCAGCCATGCTGACACACTTACTGATCTGCCTGGGGTTACTAGTTCATCTTTTGTAATATAAGTTTTTATAAAGAAGGCTAGTGATATGATAGGTTTCTTTACACGTCTATTATGAAAATTGAAAATGACATTTTCTTCCTGGGNAAATTTATCCTGATCCCCTCCAAATCTGTCAGGACATTTCTTTGAAGGCTGTACTTAGAGAAGGGCTTGAGAGATGTCATTACTGGTGTTAGCTGGGAAGGGGGAATAGAGGAGAGAGAGTTCAGAGGCACTCTAAGGGTCAAAGCAGTGGGCACTCAGTCTTCATGAGCCAAAACACCATCCACAAAAAGCACTCAGGTAAAAGGGACATGAAACCTTCCAAATTATGCTGTTTAAATACTGTACTTACCCTAGTAATTTTGGATATAGTATCCAATTACGTTAGGCTACTGCCATAGGGACACTTCAAACCCTATTGGCTTAAACACTCACAGGAGCACATGTATGCATCCCTCTCCTTGCCCAGACTTTGAACTTCTTTAAAAATAAGGACCTACTGCATTTGGGTTTGTAGCCACATGCCTCACACACAAGGCTGGCACATAATATACATTCATCAATTTTGTGTCTGAAGTTAGTAAATAAATATGGTTTTGCTCACAAGTAAGTGACGAAGTGGAATTTTCAGGCATTAGAGAGAAAGTTACCTCTGTGTGAAAAGCATCACCCAGGAGGTGGTGTGAGTGGTTTGGAGGTTTGAACACAGAGCCTTCAGCTACTTCACTAGGAAGCTTCATCCATATAGTAGGAGTAATGGTGCCTATTGTCCTTGGGAATATGTGAGGTGCAGCAGGTAGGGCCCCTCCACATAGCAGAGCTCCTGATGTGTTCTTCATACTGGCCTCAGGTCATGGTCACTTAAGTGGTACTGTGTATCTGGGGCCCTTTTAGAGCTTCTGGGCTCCTTCCCTCCTCTCTCACACATTCATACCTCCCCACACATGCTCTTACTCCCTCTTCTCTCCCTTACACAAACATATAGCACACTCTCCCTCCCTTCCTGTCTTCCTTCTAGAACCATTTTGTCTTCCCTTCCTTTCTCCTCCTCGTTCTGAGGAGGAGAAAGTGAGATTCCTGAGGGATGGGATGCTGAGGGGTTCTGGTGACTCCCACATAGAGTAGCCTTTAGATTTCAGCTCAAGAAGAGATTCCTCAAACTTTCTTTCTTGTTATAAATACTCAAAAGACAAGACCAGGTGGTTGGGCCCCAAGGCTGTGTAATCTCAGCACTGGAGGGGCTGAGGGTAGAGTTTGGGACTANGCTGGGAGCTCCAGGTCAGCCTGAGCAGCATGGAAAGACCCTAACAGAAAGAAAGAAACAAAAACCAACCAACCAACCAAACAAACAAAGAAACAAAAAATCCCAACCAACCAAACAAACAAACAAACAAACAAAAAACCAAAAAAAAAAAAGAAAACAAACCAAACCAACCAACCAAACAAACACCCAAATACACACAAAAGTCATTTAGAAAACACATTCATTTTTATTTGAGACTCTAAAATAGCTTGTATTTGCTGCTGTGGCCAAACATCATCTACAAAGCACAGGGTTTCCCACTCTGCATTGCTAGGGAGCGTGTGCACTTTCCATACTGGCCATTGCATCTTTATTTAAAAGACTTTCCTCACACCAACATCCAGCCATTCTATATTGTCTACTGGGGACCTGGGCCTATTTGTTAAATCTGAGGGCCCTAGGGTGACACAGGGACAGGTATTTGCATGAGGTGATTTGCCTTAGGGTGGAAGCTTGTTATCAGGAAGAGGACAGACCTGTGTTACTGGTTTTATGGCTTTGGGGACAGGGGCCTAACCTCAGGGGCCAGATTCTCAGCCTCATAAGGTAAGAGCTGCAGCCTGCCACTCTGCTGGGTGTGAACTGGGAACCATTTGAGGAAAGTTGATGGAAACAAAAATGCCTGGCTCCCATGACCCTTTGGGCAGCATCTCTGGTAGAAGAGTATAGGCATCTATACTCCAGTGGATTCTAATGTACACTGTGGGGCCATTCTTCCCTGGGAACCTGTGGGAAACACACAACCTCAGGCCCCACCTCCAATCTGCTGAGTCAGAGTCTTCCTGTTCACAAGCCCCAGGGGCACTCCATAGCACATTCCCTCTGAGATGCACTGGCCTGATGGTTTGAGGATCATTGTGCTGGGAGAACTGCCTTCCTGAGGACTCCAGAGACCGAGAGGCAGGGAAGCGGAATACAAACAGGAGTGGGACATAGAAGAGCCTGGAATAACTTGGTGCAGGGTGCATGGTGATGTAAATCTGAGGCTGGCATCCTGAATGCTTCAGAGACTGTGTGGAATCCAGGAATCCCTGACAGCACTGCCTTGAGGGATCCTGTTTGCTTCTTTGGTGGGCGACATCATGGTGGCTACTGGAGGAAGGCTGGGACAGGTACAGAATGGCAGGTGTGATGTGTTTAGGAGAATGTGAGCCATCTACACCCATCTCCAAAGAGAGCAGGAGGAAGCCTTGGGCTTGGAAGAAGGCTGGCAGCCTATGTTTCTGTTGAATATATATGTACTCATAGAATGGTAGAGCTGAGAGAAGGCCATTCTCACTCAAGTTTGGGATCCTAAATGGAGTTCCGGGAGGTATTTATGTACCTCATGGTTCTCAACCAGAGGTCATTTGGTTATGTCAGGAGACATGAACTTATATATCATCACTCTCTGTGTCCATGGGTTGGGAATTTTTGGAAAAAAAATAAAAAACAAACCTTCATCTGTACTATACTTGCACAGACTGTACTTTTCACTGTTATCCAAATACTTGTACTTGTGTGTCATTTATACTGTGTCAGGGTTACCCAAGTACTTGTGTGCCATTTATACTGTGTTAGGGTTACCCAAGAACTTGTGTACTATTTTGTGGTAGTTTGAATGAAAATGGCCTCTATAGGCTCGTAGGGAGTGGCATTAGGAGGGTGGCCTTGTTGGAGTAGGTGTGGCTCTGTTGGAGAAACTGTGTCACTGGGGGTGGGCTTTGAGGTCTCAGATGCTCAAGCCAGGTCCAGTCTCTCTCTCTCTCTCTCTTCCTGATGCCTGCTAATCCAGATGTAGAATTCTCAGTTACCTCTCCAGTACCATGTCTGCCTGCATGCCACCATGTTCCGCCATGATGATAATGGACTAAACTTCTGAACTGTAAGTCAGGCCCAATTAAATGTTTTCCTTTCCAAGAATTGCTGTGGTCTTGGTGTCTCTTCACAGCAATAGAAAATTGATTTCACAGCAATAGAATTAAACTTGATTTCTGTGCTATGATGAGTTATGTGAGAGAAAGACTAAGAAGAGAAAGAAGACTCTGAGGAAAGTAAGGAGACAGGAGAACAAGTAGGAAAGAAAGCATATGTTCCTATTGCTGTGAAGAGACACCATGGCCACAGCAACTCTTATAAATGAAAAACATTTAATTGGGATGGCTTACACTTCAGAGCTTTAGTCCATTATCATCATGGTGGGACATAGCAGCATGCAGGCAGACATGGTGCTGGAGAAGGAGCTGAGAGTTCTCCATCTTCATCTGAAGGCAACAAGAAGTGGTCTGAGATACTGGGCGTGGCTTGAGCACACATGAGACCTCAAAGCCCGCTTCCACAGTGACACACTTCCTCCAACAAGACCATACCTATTCCCACAAGGCCACAACTCTTACTAGTGCCACTCCCTATGAGTTTATGGGGGTCAGTTACACTCAAACTACCACAGCATACATTGTCAAGTTCTGAAGGTCCAGCTGGGCATGTGGTGCACACCTGGAACACCAACACTTGGGAAGTAGAAGAGGGGAGTACGAGTTTAAGGCCAGTTTGGGCTGTATAGTACAATCTTGTTTCCTAACCAAAACCAAATCTGTTTTGAAGGGCAAGGAGGGGGACAAATACGCTATAACTGAGCCCAAACCAACAACAACAAAACAGAAACTCATAAATGTCACCATGAGCAGCAGAATGCTGAAAAAAATGAGTAACAGAACATGACTTAGCAATAAATGACAAATAAATATAAATAAATAAGGAATATATATCAGAGTATCAAAGGAGCTTTTTCAAAATACATATACCTTTCCACTCTCATGGGACAATGAAATTTCTCATTCCTTGGGAGTTGGCAGTGGAAGAAATGGGAGTGTCTGTCATTTGTCACCTCTGGTCAATGTTTTACAGAAGACTGATTAGTGATTCCAACTTGCAAGGACTTGAAACACATTTTATCCTTGGTCTTTCTGAGGTTCTAATCTAAATGGGGCTATTGTTTTGACCTACCAGATTGAGGCAGGATAAAAATGACAGGGAAAACTAAGGGAACATGGGATGGGAAATTCGAACACAGTATTAAATTGAGGTTGCTATAGAGACAATGCCTTTCTTCCTGACAACATCTCAGGTAAGGATGTTAAAAACACCAAACCATGCTGAGTTTAAGTGTGTCAAAGCTCCTTTCTCATCCCTAAATCCAAACAATACACTTCAGAAAACCATCTCACAATTGCATTTACCAAAGGAAATTCTTTAAGATAAGAAAAATAAGTAGGGCATGGAGAGATGGCTCCAAGGTTAGGAGCACTTGCAAGTTCCATCCCTAGCACTCACCAGGTGGCTTACAACTATGTGTAACTCCAGCTCTAAGAAAAGTGAGTACCTCTGGCCTCAGTTACCTGCACTTTTGCACCCCTCCCCACATAATTGAAAACAATATATATATATGTGTGTGTGTGTGTGTGTGTGTGTATGTATATATAATTTTATTTTACTTTTGTTTTGTTTTGTTTTTGTTTGTTTTTTTGTTTTTCAAGACAAGGTTCTCTGTGTAGCCCTGGCTGTTCTGAAACTCACTCTGTAGACTACACTGGCCTCGAACTCACAGAGATCTGCCTGCCTCTGCCTCCTGAGTGCTGGGACTAAAGATGTGCACCACCATGTCTAGCAAAAAAAAGATAAATCTTTAAAAAAGAAAAATAAGTTGTATGTATATTTTCACTTAAGTTTAAGTGTGGTGGATCTTTAAATCTTGTGAATTTAAGCATTTGAGAAGTGAACTTAGAAGAACAAAGGGCCACACACATCCATTGTAAAAACATCTGAGTATGACTCTTGGAGAAACCCATTTTGTGAGTAAGTACTGTCCTTTTCCTTCCTGTCTCTTCACCTGAAACTCTCTAGTTTTGCCTCACCGTGAAATTCTTTTCTGTGGCACAGCCCAGGGTATTCATGGCCTTTCCACTGCTGTGATAAGATACCTGGGCAAAAAGCCACTTAGAGGAGAAAAGGGTTTATTTTAGCTTTACAGCTCCAGAGAAGACGATGTGACCACTGAGCTGTGAGGCCAGCCTGGCAGTCCGGAAGCTGGCTGATGACATTTCTACTGCAACCAGAAAGTTGAGAGAGCAGGAAGTAGGGCCAGGCTATAAAACCTGAAGCCCATTCCCTGTGACATACTTCCTCCAGCAAGGCTCCGCCTCCAAACGGCACCACCAACTGAGTGATGTTGAACCAAGTGTTTAAACACATGGGCCAATTGGGGACATTTTTCTTGCAAGCCACGTCAAGGATCTTGCTTTACCCAAGTGGAGGTCCCTAGAGTTTCCAGAAAGGACCTCTTAGGCTGCTGGTGGCTGTGTCATCTCTCTGCTGCTGCTGCTGCTGCTGCTAAAATGAAAGATCTTTTTGTGGAGAGCATTGTATAAGGGACAGAGAACAAGTACTGCAGGGAATGCAATGAAATGGAGTTCAGTTTCCTCCATTGTGGTAACTTGGAGCATACGGAGGGAGAATATTCCTAGCATAGCTCATGTGATCACATAATGGTTCACATGACCAGACTGATGATTATTATATGTTAAGGGGAAACTACACAGAAATTACCTAGATGACAATATAGCCTTCCATTTAATGATACTATGTCCACAAATACGGTCTAGAAAGAGAGAAAGAACACTTTGGTCAGTAGCTGGTTTGGTAAACAGTGAATGTAAGGACCCCCTGGTAGTTTGAATGAGAATGGCCCCATAGGTTCATATATTTAAATGTTCAGTTTCCAGTTAGGGGGCTGTTTAGGAAGGATTAAGGAGTATGGCCTTATTGGAGGAAGTGTGTGTCACTGGAGGTGGGTCTTGACGTTTTGAAAGTCTGCACCAGGTCCAGTCTCTCTCTCTCTCTCTCTCTCTCTCTCTCTCTCTCTCTGCCTCCTTCCTGGTTGTGGATCAAATGTGACTCTCAGCTTTGCTCCAACACCATTCCTTCCTGCCTGTTGCCATGCTCCCACCATGATGGTGAAGGACTAAGCAAGCCCTTAATTAAATGTTTTCTTTTATATGCTGCTTGGTCGTAGTATCTCTTCACAGCAGTAGAACAGTGACTAAGANAGACCCTCATTAAGAGCAATAATATTAACATTTAACACACTCCCTTCATGAGAAGCCAAGGCAGGTTGTCCTTGTGGTGCCACATGCACAGAAGAGCTAAAACAGAAACTCAAGCATCTTCAGTTCCTTTTGAAGCTCTGTTTGATTTTTGCTCGTACTCACCTTGTGTTTTGGTCACACTATCAACAACTGAACATCAGTTGTCCACAGACAAGGCAAGGTGAAGGAAAGGCCATTTAGAAACTCTTAGAAATCTCCAAACTGATTTCCACAATGGCTGTTTAATTTACACCCCCACCAACAGTGAATAAAGGTTCTTTTCTCTCCACATCCTCTCCAACATTTGTCAGATTTGTTGATAGCCATTGTGACGGGAGTGG
>LZPO01017320.1:109219-125907 GCA_001675575.1 Neotoma lepida
TCAAGAAAAAGTGTTCAACAGGCTGATTTGATTGAGACAACATTCCAATTGAGACTCCTTCAGATTACTCTGAGCTGGGTTAAGTTGGCAGCTTAAGCTAATTGGGAGAGAAACAGCCTCTCTGATGGAGATGAGCATGAAATGGGGGTAGGAGGGAGAAGAAGGGAGGGAAGGATTTCCAGGTGCTCAACCTAGAGATGATGAAGTCATGGAGGTCAAAGGCAGAGTGAGGGTTGAGGTGTTCTGTNAGCAGTCTATGGACAAAGACAAGGGTGTTGTCATTGAGAGGGCACTCGTGACTTCACTGAGGGATACTGGTGGAGTTTGGGAGGGAGGCTGAGGAATGATCCGGAATCAAGGAGATGGGCAACTCTTTGTGGTCATGAAGAGGAGAGAGGAAGGGTGGTCACTGATTGGGCAGGATGGCTACTCTTCANTTTAGGGTGGGTGCTACTTTTATCTACTTCTACTTCCGTGGGCCAGACACTCGGGATGCAAAGTCTAGAGATGTGGTGGGGAAAGGTGGGTAGTGGATGGCAGTGGGGAGTGGCAGGGTGCTGGCAGTATGATCAGATTTGAACCAGGAAAGAGGAAGAGTGATATTGACATTTATTTGGTGCTTTGGAAATGCCAAGGGCTGGTGTTTGGCTTTGCTTAATCCTTTGACAAATCATTTCAGCTATTATNGTGCAGATCAAGTTTAGAGACATAAGTTTAGCAGGATTCAAGGCTGTGATGCAGAGGATGGCCATTCCAGGCTCCAAAATCTGGGGGAAAACAAAGGGCAACAGCANAGTCAGACTGTGAGAGGACTGGAGGACTGTTGCAATAAAGACATAAAAGGCTATGATGCTCTAAGTAAATAACAGGTTATCTTCCAAGAGACTGTTCAGAATGAGTTATCTTGGGCTGGCAGGGTGGCTCACCCCTGGACAGGGAGCCTGGTTCCTACCATCTGATTTTGTAATTGCCTGGAACTGCCCCCATCCACACAGATGATGAAAGCTTACTTTTGTATTGGTGGTCGAGCCTGAGGCAAGANAAGAAAAAATAAATCCAGGTAGATCCTTGAGGAAAAATGATAGAACTTGTACATATCTTGTTTGCCCGAATCCCTCTTCATTTCAAGTTTCATTGTCCCACTTAGNTGCAAGGGAGGTGGGACAATGTAGTCGCTTTTCTCCCCTCAGGAGTCTCCATGTCCAGTCAACACTCAGAGTCTCTACTACCATTAGGAAGGGGAAGTGGGTGTTTTATGATGTCCCGAATTCTTTTTATAGACTTGCTCTTAATGAAGGCATGTCAANGCATGTCAAAGCTGCNGGCAATCTAGACGCTCATGAAAACAACCAACAAGAACAATATTCTTTAGCAATTCTGAAGCTGTTCTGTAGCAAGCCTTGCTTTCAAGATGGAGAGGCTCCATCTGTAAGAAAAAGTTTTTCTGTGTCCCGCCCGGGATCCGAGGCTGCTCAGACCCAAGTAAACACACAGAGGCGTATATCATTTACAAACTTATAGTCTAATGGCTCAGGCTTCCCATTAGCTAGTTCTTACATCTTAAATTAACCCATTTCTATAAATCTATACTTGCCACATGGTTCGTGGCTTGCTGATACCTTTACATCTTGCTTCTCCTGGCNGTGGCTAGCAGCATCTGCTCAGCTCTGCTTTCTTCTTCCTTTTTCTCTAGTTAGAATGTCCTGCCTAACCTTATTTTGCCTCATCATTGGCCACACAGCTTTATTTATCAACCAATCAGAACAACACATTTCACAGCATACAGAACATCACCCATCATCCATCAGCCATCTTGCCTTTGTGCTGTTCCTCTGGGCACCCCCTGGAATCTTAACATCTTTTGAACACGGTGGTGTCAGTGTCAGAGTGTTTGCATGGCAGGTGGCTCCTGTGGAAGGGTCTTCATCATTTTAATAGTCTGCTAATTGAAACAGGAAGAAGGGGACAAGGGAGAGCCATGCTTATGTGAAACAAGTAAGGGTGGGGGGTGGGGGCCAGATGCCAGGGGAGACTCTGTCTCTTATACACAGGGAGATGTGTATAAGAGACAGTGGGTAGGTAGGGTAGTGGAGGGGGATGGGGGGTGGGCTTAGCTACTGGTTGTCATGAGGGGATAGTGTTTCCAGAAATTTACAATTTTCAATAGAATCTAGAGATCCCAATTTTTAGCATGTATATTTTTTTAATTCATGCTTCTTTTCTTTCTTTCTTTCTTTTTAAAACTTTCTTTTGAATTAGAGTTTCACTATGTTGCCCAGCTGGCTTCAAACTACTTTGTTCCAGCACTCCTACTGTCTCAGCCTCCTGGGTTCATAGGGCAACAAGGGCATTACTGTGCCTTGCTCAATCTCCTAATTTTTAAATGTTCACTCAAATGTTTCAGTATAAATAGACAGAACAAAGCAAACATCCTGAAGGGCAAGTATAGCTCTGGTCTCTGAGTCAACCTCTCAGGACTTTCTTCTTCTTCCTCTTCTTCCTCTTCCTCTTCCTCCTCCTCCTCCTCTTCTTCTTCCTCCTCCTCCTCCTCCTCCTTCTTCTTCTTCCTTCCTCCTCCTCCTCCTCCTCCTCCTTCTTCTTCTTCCTTCTTCTTCCTTCTTCTTCCTCCTCCTCCTCCTCCTTCTTCTTCTTTTCTTCTTTTTCTTTTCTGGGACATGGTTTCTCTGTGTAGCTTCTCTGTGTCCTGGAAGTTGATTTGTAGACCAGGCTGGCCTTGAACTCAGAGATCAGCCTGGCTTTCCCTCCTGAGTGCTGGCAATAGAGGCATGCGACACCACTGCCTGGCTAGGATCTTATATTCTTAAAAACAAAAATTTATTTATTTTATGTGTATGAGTGTTTTCCCTGGATGCATGTCTGTGTACTACATGTGTGTCTGGTATCCACAGAGGCCAGAAGAGGGCATCAGATCTCCTGGAAATGGAGTTACAGATGGCTGTAAGCTGCCATGTGAGTGCTAGGAACTGATTTCAGGTCCTGCAAGAGCAGCCAGCGCTTTTAACCGCTAAGTCACCTCTCTATCCCAGGACTCTGTTGTTATTTGAGAAATGGGATTGTCACTCATCTCAGAAACAGGGAGAGTGGAAGGAAACAGTGTATGTCTTTGCTAGATAATTATGTGTGCATCTTCTTCATGATACATTTTGCCTTTGGTTTGANACATTCTCAGGTTCTTATCTTCGGGAATGAGAAGATCAGCTCAGATATTGTGAAGGAGACTCAGAGAGTAGAGATCACGTGTCTAAGGGAGTCAGATGTTCTCTTTCAGCTGCTCAAAACTATTCTGATTTACATTTCCCAACCTGTCGGTGGAGATTTTCATTNGGACCACTGGGCAGCTCTGTCCTGTCAGCCGGCTCCCCAAATAACCACACAGAAACTTATTAAGTATAAATGCTCCACTGATAGCTTAGGCTTGTTACTAACTAGCTCTTAAGACATAAATTCATCCATATTTTTAATCTGTGTTCTATCACGTGGCTCAGTACCTTATCTCAGTACAGCATGTTCATCTCCTGCTTCCTCTGCATCTCTTCGTGATTCCTGAGACTTTTGTGACTCTGCCCTTCCTCCTCCCAGCATTCTCCCTGAAAATTCTGCCTAGCTATAGGCTGTCAGCTCTTTATTAGCCAATGAGAGTAATACATATTCATAGTGTATAAAAAGATTGTTCCACAGCACCAACCTATTTTTTTTTTGAAGTATCAGAGTCAAAAGTTTGGATCTAGTCGTTTGATCACTGAGCTTAGACTGGCGAAGACCCTTAGTTCTAGACACCTGACAGCTTTTCCCTAAGTTAAGGAACAGTCCTAAGACCTTGTGAGTCTTTNTTGTCTTTTTCTTCTGTTTTGGAGACAGTGTATCGTGTAGTCTAGGCTGGCCTCAAACTCACTNTGTAGCAAAAGTTTGCTTTGGATGCCTCANTTCCAGTCTCCCCTTCTCAAATGCCACCACATCTGACTGTGGTCTTATTTTCTTAAAATGGAGTAGTTAAGGGTTGGAGAGATGGCTCAGTGGTTAAGAACATTTGCTGCNCTCTCAGAGGCCCTGAGTTTGGTTTCCAGCACTCACATCTTGTGGATCACAAGTGCCTGTAACTCCAGGTCCAACTTCAGATGCTTTCTTCTGGCCTCCTTGGGCATACACATAGACACACATATAGACACATAAATAAAAAATAATCTTAAAATAAAATAAAATGAGACTAATAATAACTAGTCTCATAAAATAAANTTTAGGACTCAATTAGATGATACATTAAAAACCTTTAATGTGTTTTCCCCAATATAGAGTAAATATTCAATAAACACCCATTGTAATAGACTCTCNTATCTTACCCAAATGGAAGATATATAANATATGGTTTACTGTTTTGATCTTGGATAACACTTTTTCCAGGCAAACTCCCTCATGAACTCATGAAACAGCTTGTGTTGTTTTTCCAGTAGAGGAATATGATAATGTTATGGATAAAAGGGAAGGAAATATTGCTTAAACGTCTTTTGTGCAGCTTCCTACAGTAAGAGGGCAGTGTTAGGTGCAAGGTGTTCCACAACAACAAAGTGACCTTTAAGGAAAAGCAATTTATTCACAAAGCAAATCTCCCAAGAAAAGAGGAGAAAGGCCTTTTGTGCTGGGTCTTTGGCTGGGGCATTGTTTCACATTGCTTATGGTAATTACCTGCAATGTACTAAGGGTTTCTAATTTCAGAGCTGAGGGATCCTGGAAAAGGTAATCTTGAAATTTACTATAGTGATAGATATACAATGTGGTGTGCACAAAGCCTGACAGCCAAAAATGTGGGTGTAAAATGCAAATTGTTGACTAGGTCCTTCCCCCTGTGGTAACCTCATAATTAAATCTTTTCAACAATAGACAAATATCCTGTTATTATTACCTGTTGATTTCATGTCCTTTGTTGCTATTATTATTATTAGAAATAACAATTATTCCATATGTTTATTGGGCTCTTTCTCTGGGCTGACCATTTGATAACTGCCCTCTAGTCTCTATACTGACTTCTGAACAGCCTATGAGTTAGGGTCTGTCACCTTCCCATCTGTCACAAGTAGAAGCTGATGTTTGTCCTTCCTGCTCCAAGGGCTAGAGTCTATTCTTCTGTTATCCTTCATCTTCCCATTCACTGAATCACANGGATACTGCTTCTTCTAACCTGTCATCTTTCCCAGAAAGCCATGCTTAAAGATGTTAGTCCNCTATGTCAACTGCCCTATAAGGTACATGGCTCCATGTCTAACTTAGCAATGCTCCAGCCATCATGATTCTATGAGACCATGGAGATTTCATTGACTGAAGTTGAAGGAGAAAGAAATGCTTAATTCTTTGACTTTAAGACATTCTTCAGAGGGGGTGTGAATTGGTCAAAGACAGGAAGTGGGCTTCTGGGGGTTGAGGGGTGAAATATGGAGAGAAAAAAAGCTACACCAAGAGAAGGGAGGAGGCTAGCAGTGGAAGACTGAAGTTTTGTCAAGTGTTGACATTTCCTGTCTGNCCTTGGGTCTCCCACCTACTTGTTCTGACTGAGAAGGTATTGACTACCTGCCCATCATGGCTGCCATCCTCCAGGAGACTCCTAGGAAGTCCCATTTTCAATGTCCTGACTATTATCCTCATGGGTACACCTATACTTCAGACTATGGGAATCATGACTTTGCACTTACTGGAGAGGGNGAGGTATTAGAAGCTCCAGCTGGTGAGTCGAATATTCTTTCAAGTATCATCAGCCACTGTCAGAACAAGAACATTGTGGTGACAGCTCTGATAGCCCCCCTTCCCCCTCGGAAAGGCAAAGTTGTTAGGACTCCATACTACCGGATATTCATTTCCGTGTCACACACTGCATTGCTATTATGAATCTGTCTAAATTCCTTTTATGATGTGAACTTAACATATATCTTCACCCCATCACCTCTAAACACAATTGGTGGTTCAGATGAACTCACCTGTAATTATGCATTGTTGTCCTTGACCATGTTAGAGGATTTTTGACAGAGAAATTATTCCGAGTATGACACTGTTGACCTTGAAACAGGTAAGATATAAGCTAGATCCACACCCATAGATGTGAGAGACAAGCACTCTTTATGTAGAATGGCCTGGAAATAACCACCACAAAGATTCCACAGTAAAAAAAAAAATACTGTTTCACAGACATCTTGGTAGGCAATGCTANGGAAAGTGAGTATGGAAATGTTTTGGATCTTATTTTTATCTGTTTCTACCCTTTTTGCCTGAGAAATTTTTATGTGAGACCAGGTATGTGGGCACATAAATAGGTATACAAAATGAACACTTACTGATGGTAAAATGATAATGAAATTAATTTTCAAACAACTTGTTAACATGCATACAGTTGTACTTATTTATTAAAGAGGAAAGAAATTTTGCATACTAATGAGATGGCCATGCTTGTTTATTTTCACATCAAGCATTACACCCTGTCCGGTTACCTAATACTATAGGACCTAGAAGAGCTTCAGTACTCCCAGAGTCAATCTATNTTCTGATTTTCTTACTGTCTGTGCTGAGAATGCTGTGCATCTGAATATGTAGTTCAAAATGGCTGAAGTTTGTTTAGGGTCATTTCAGAAATTGTTGGAAATTTCATCTAATTTTGAGTTTTTATGAAACTCAAGTTAGCAACCCAAATAGCAATTTTTAGAACCAAATATCCTAGGACAAAACCATATAAAGAGGTACATGCTGGGAGAATGACAGAAGGAAAATATAGTCTGTTTTTTATAACTAAACTATTGTTTTTAAAGGAACAGGAAACTTTATGAAAATATTGAGATAGCCTAGAGTCTGAGGTCTGCCAGGCAGTGTTCCTTGGTGTCACATGATGTGATGGCCTACTCAGCNCAAAGTGCTCACACTGTGAGTTCAGAACCATGACTGCAGTGAAGTCACATGATGCATGCTGCTGGAAACACCCTGGATCCATTACATATTTACTTTTTATGAAACGTTTTGACCATTNCATATTCACAATGTTGGCAATTTTTTGTGACCCTGATGTTTATTTAAACTACTGTATATGGAGTTTTGACCTATAGATTAAGAAGCTGTGTGTCAGTCAAACACCTAGCACAAACGGGGGAGGGGCTACCAAAGCCCCACCCCTAGGTGAGGAGCTATTGGCAATTAATGACTGCTGAAGCAAAGAGAGTCATTTTTCTGTGGGGGTGTGGCTGATGCTAGGCTGTCCTTGGTCCAGTGCATGGCCCCACATCCATGTGTACATAAGCAGTATTAATTGGACTCAGTGGTTATTATTTTAAAAGGAAAACAAAATATGAAGTTGAGCAGAAGGTGTATTGAGGTGTAGGGGACATTGGAGGGAAACAATGGGGGTGAATATGCTCAAAATATTTTATATTCAAGTATGACATTTTTCAAATAATTAACAAAAATTATTTAAATGACAGAGAAGCTATGGTTTATTGTGGAATATTATTTTAAGATGTGTTACATTTATTTATGCTGTGGAATATTTTTGTTAATGATGCAAAGATGTGTTGCATTCTTTTATGTTGCATTTGTTTAACTCTATGAAGCTGTGTTGCTTTGCCTGTCTAAAACACCTGATGGTCTAATTAAGAGCTGAATGGCCAATAACTAGGTAGGAGAGAGGGATAGGAGGGGTTGCTATGCAGAGGGACTAAATAGGAGGAGAAATCTGGGAGAAAAGATGAAGGAGCAGGAGGAGAGGAGAACATTAGGAGCCAGCCACCCAGCTACACAACCAGCAATGGAGTAAGAAAGAAAGGTGTAAAGAAAGATAAAAGCCCAGAGGCAAAAGGTAGATGGGTTAAGTTAAGAAAAGTTGTCTAGAAACAAGCCAAGCGAAGGATGGGCATTTATAAGTAAGAATAAGCCTCCCTGTGATTGATTTGGGAGCTGGGTGGTGGGCTCCCAAAAGAACAAGGAGCCAATAGAGTACAACAACAACAACAACAATGATCTAGAATTCTTTGAGTTGTGCATTGCAGAGCAGACAAAAATCATTTAAGCGGTGTGTGTGTGTGTGTGTGTTATTGCTCAGCCACTCAGATGTTCAAGAGTAGGTTTGCTTTTAGTTACTTGGAATCACAGCTGATGTCATCAGGATTTCATTCTTTCCTTTCACTCAACACACCTCCTGCTTCTGCCAGCTTCGTTCTTAGACTCCACTTACTGGCTTAGAGCCATCCTGACTCCTCCCCTCCCAGACTCTAGATCTGTAGAAAAGGGCAAAATCTTTTCCAGTCTTGGGGCTCCTTCTGATTGGACAGCCCATCCCATGTTATCTCTAAGCCAATCAATCAGTTCCGNGTTTGACTGATGCTATCTGAATGCGGCTTCGTGGGTAGCGGCAGGGTTGGAGGGAGAAGATCCCCAGATAAAACCTCTGTTTTAAGGAAAGGAGAAAGGGGAAGTTAGCAGTGGGAACCACAGAAGCTACTCCATACCTGGGTGTGGTGGTTTAGATGAGAATGGCCCCTATAGGCTCAAATATTTGAATTCGTGTTTCCCAGTTAGCAGAATTGTATTGGAAGGATTAGGAGCTGTGGCCTTGTAGGAGCATNTGTGACACTGGGGGTGGGCTTGGAGGTTTCAAAAGTCCATGCTAACCCCATCCCCCTGCAACTTATAGATCAGAGGTGAGCCCTCAGCTCCAGCTCCGGTGTCTGCCTGCCTTTTGCCCCCATGCTCCTCACCATGACAATGGACTAACCTGAAACTGTAAGCAAACCCCCAATTAAACACTTTCTTTTATAAGGTGCTTTGGCCCTGGGTCTGCTCACAGCAACTGAATAGTAACTAAGTCACTGGGTGATCTTAAAAGTGTGAAAAGTCGAGTTAACAGTGCTTACTTTAAAAATACATGTCAAAGGTGGGCCTGGTGGAACAAGCCTGTAATCCCAGGTGCTTGGTAGGCTGAGTAGGAGACTTCCAAGTTCAAGGCTTGCCTGGTTTATGGAATTAGTTTGAGGCAAGCCTAGGCAACTTGAGGAGGTCTTGTCTCAAAAAGAAAAAAAAAATCCCATCTATAAGACCTGCAGAAGAAGATCAATCCAGATAGAGTCCGAGCATGGCTAGGGGACAGAATCACAAAATCTTATCCTTAGCTGAGGAACTATTGGCAATCTGTGGCTACTGGGCAAACAGAGTCAGCTTTCTTTAGAGATGTGGCCCTTNAAAGGCTATCCATGCTCTGGTAGATGGTCCCACACATCCATGTACATAGTAAGTGGACACAGGGGGAGGGGAAAGCCAGGTGAATGGTGCACACCTTTATCTCAGCACTCTGTGGGCAGAGGCAGGCTAGGCAGGGGCAGGCAGATCTCTGTGAGTTCCAGGCAAGCTCGGTCTTTGTAGTGAGTTCTAGGCCACCAGGGAAACATAGTGAGACCCTGCCTTATAGCCAGATATACACAACAGAAAAAAAAAGTATCTTCAACAAATGGTACTGGTCTGACTGGATAGCTGCATGTAGAAGAACGTAGCTAGAACATATTTATCACCCTGTACAGAACTCAAGTCAAAGTGGATCAAAGACCTCAACATAAAACCAGANACACTGAACCTGACAGAAGAGAAAGCNGGGAATAACCTTGAACACATTGGCACAGGAGGCNACNTCCTGANCAGAACACTGATAGCACAGGCACTAAAAGTGACAATAAATGAGACNTCATGAAAATGAAGAGCTTCTATAAGGCAAAGGANACCATCAATAGGACAAAATGTCAGCCTAGAGAATGGGAAAAGATTTTCACCAACTCCATATCTGACAGAGGCCTAATATCCAAAACATATAAAGAACTCAAGAAACTAGATATCGACAAACCAAATAATCCAATTAAGAAATAGGGTATAGATCTAAACAGAGAATTTTCAATAGGGAAATCTCCAAAGTCTAAGAAGCACTTAAAGAAATGTTCAACATCCTTAGCCATCAGGGAAATGCAAATCAAAATGACTCTGAGATTCCATCTTACACCTGCCAGAATGGCTAAGATCAATAACACAAGTGACAGCTTATGCTGACGAGCATGTGGAACAAGGGGAACACCCCTCCATTTGCTGGTGGGAGTGCAAACTTGTACAGCCACTACGGAAGTGTTTGTGTCTGAATTCTCCCTCCCCTGTGCTGCTGGTTGGCCTTAGCAGCCGTGCTGAGGACTCTGTATTTTCATGATACCACATTTTACTGGTTTCTTTGTTTGTGGGTGATGAGAACTGAACTCAGGTCCTCTGGAAGAGCAGTATGCACTCTTAACCAGTCCTTACTCCTGAGTCTTTTTAAAGCCCTTTACTAATGAAAAGCAAAAGTTCCAGGAAAATAAGCAGTGTTTGCTGTAACAATGACCTTGGGCAGGGCCTCACTCCTTTCATCATGCATTGCCTGGGAATCTCAAACAAGTTAACTTTGTTGGCAGTGAACATATCCTAGCTTCCGGCATCCTGGGGGGATCTTATCAACTGAAATCCTGGCGGGTGCTCCTCAGAATCTCCCAGTGAGCTCATCAGGTTTCTTAGCAACCCTTTGAAGATAGCAACTTCAAACTCAGTAAAATGGTGCATGTGACTATTGTCAGGATGACGGAGGGGTGTGGTGGGGCACTCTTCACAGAAAAGCCCGCANCCATCATTTTGAGGACATCTCACTTTTTCTGAGCATCTCTCTTTGCCTGTATCAAAATATCTTTATTAAACCCCAACTCTGCTACATAAACCAGCTTGTTCTGGAATTCTTCTTAGGGTTGAAGTCATAAATCCCAGTTTGGCTTGAGTTGAGGTCTCAAAATCAATGTAGGAACCCTTTAGTCTGCTGAGGGTAACAGTGCGGAGCTCTCCTTTCTGCCTCCCCCCCTCCCCAACAGACTCCTTTATGGAGTGGAGTTTCTAGAAGAATAATGATTTCAGGATGGAAAGTCAAAGGTTAGGCAAGCATGAGTGGGAAAGGGGGTTTCTATGAGGCGGGGTTTCAGGGCATCGATAGACCTTCTGAATGAAGGAAGCTGGGAGGAAAAGGAGCCATATGGCTATTTTAGGAGATGGTATACTATTAATATGAGATAAAATATGGTGAGAATAAAATAAAGATATAAAGATGATAGCCAGATAGTAGGATATGGTTGTGTGTGTATGTGTGTGCGTGTACTTTTTAAGAATAAGACCTTTAGGTGACATATTTCTTTCTCTGAATAGGCTTAACCCCCATTGTATGCACAATATCAATGTGATTTTATATGAGCAATGCACGATTGGATTCTTATCTCTGTATTTTAATTTTCTGGCCANGCTCCAGTAGGAATGGCCACCTTTCTGTTGTTCCTTAAAGACATTTCTCTGCCTGCAGCACTCCCGGAGAACAAGCTCTAGCAAGATTTGGTAGAAAGCAAATCTGAATGGCTCCCTGCTTTAAATAAGCCAATCCTATTAGAAAAAGATGGCAGAGTCAGGTCCGAGAGCTACAGGATTATAACAGTGAGAAACCGAAGGGCTTGCTTAGCACCGAGGTCATAGCGAGGCTGAACGGCTTGCCTCACTGCCAAGTAGGCAGTGGACGTTGATAATAATTATAAGAATTGAGAAGTGTGGAAGGAAGCAGCTGCCCTGAGATGAGCTGGAGCACAGCCATCGTGAAACAGTGTCTGATTAATTAAAAACTCTGGTCTTTGTTCAAGTCACTATCCCACTCAGAGGAAGCCAGCTAGAGAGATACACAGGGACAACACAGATGACACGTGCCACTCGGATGTCAGCTGTGCTCTCGGCCCTTGGCTTCTGTGTTCCGGCATGTTGACTCTGCCAGCTTGCTAAGCATTAACGAGCAAGGAAGAATTGGTGTGAGCTGTTTGTGGAAATGGAAGTTTCCACATATCTTGCACACCTCACAAAAAACTAGCCTAACAGTTCTCAACAGTTCCAATTTCCCCCCAATTCTTTGGAGCCACCCCAAGGGAAGAACTTTCCTCCTAGGCAGTTTTNAGCCGTGTCGAGCACTTCTCTCTACACGCTGCCTATATTTTTCCCTTTCTCCCCCTCCAAGCACCTCAAGTTTTTATTATCGTAGGCATAACACATTAGCTGTTACCTCTCTCCTCCTGCTCATGTCCTGAAGTATCTTGTCTTTACTCTGGAGGGCTTTTTAAAGTCATTTGGCAAATATTTATTAGGTGTGCATCACACTGTGTTATGACCTGGCCCAAATGAATGAACACCCTGTTCGTCATCTAACTTATAGTCTAGTGGGAGGAGACAGACAAAATGAGCAGAGTGAGTGATCTAGGGCCAAAGAGGAGTTGTGGGGTGTACTGTTCATGCCTTTGTTCNTCAGCACTTTGGAGTCTGAGGCAGGGGGATCATGATGAGTTCAAGGACAGCACATGGGCCTTTCAAGATCCAGCCTTGGAAGTCAAACTCCTTACTTTCTGCTAGATTCTATTATGCCAAGGTCATTCCTAATTTATGTGGGAGGAGGCTGCCCAAAGGTACAAATGCCAAGTAATAAAGGCTATTCGGGACTATTGTGGACGCTGGCTACCACATCTATCTATCTTGCATGTTACAGATTGAATGCATATATCCCTCTAAACATTCCTTTGCTAAAGTCCCAGTATGCTTATGACTGTGTTTGGACTAATGACATATATAATTAAGGCTAACTGAGGTCACGAGGCTAGGGCCCTAATCCAGAATGATTAGTGTCCTCATAATAAGAGACTGCATAGAGCTAGTTNATATTCTCTCCCCATAGCTCTTGCTCTCTCTCAACACACAGGACAAAGTCCAGGCCAAGATGTGGCAAGAGCTCAGCCAAGGGGAAAACCCTGGGGAGAGCCTTCCCTAGAAACTGTATAGTCTACATCCTTGACTCTGTTATCCTAGACTTTGGCATCTCCAGAACCATGATAAAATAAGTTGAAGCTTCAAGTCTAAGCATTTTGTTACCACAGCTTGAGTTGACCCATGCATTTTATAAAAAATACAGCATCTTTCCCCAGCACTTNCCTTTGTCAGAATTTACTTTTNATTTTTTTCACATGTATATATGTGTGTGTGGTGTGTATATATGTATCCATGTTTGCATGTATGTGGACATGTGTGTGTGGACATTTGCGTGTGTGTGTGGAGACCTAGAGTTGATGTCNGGTGTCAACCCTGATCTCTCTCAACTTTATTTATTGCAGCAGGGTCTCTTGCTGAACCCAGAGCTTTCTAATTCTAGCTACTCTTGCTAGTCAGCCTGCCCTGGGGCTCCCCTGTCTCTGCCTCCCCAGTGCTGGAGTTACAGGTAACCACCAGGTGTTTTCTAGCATTTGCTTGGGCTCTGGGTATTGCAGCTGCAGTCTCCACNCTTACATAGCAAGAGCTTTCTCCATTGAGCTTTCTCCCTATTCCTTAACTCTCGTTCCTCTGTAGTATTTATGACAATGTGATGTCTTCTCTACTTGTGTGTCCTCAGTCTCTCCAGAGCACAAGCTTCCTGAGGGCTGGGGAATCACCTGCATGTTTACTCTGTAGCCTCATTCATAAACCAGTGTCTAGCAAATACAAAGTACTCGATTCATTTCTTGAATGATCAGTGAATAGGTACACGTTAGGATTCTGTTTCTCTCAATGGCCCTTAGTGGCCAGGGTTTTCCTCACTTTTGGTAAACTTGGTGTTCATTGGATTCTAGAACGTTTCTGAAGTCAAGCTCAGAACAGAGATGTTTTATAAATTCAGCCAGGGCCTATATTAAATGATAACAGGTTATCTGCAAGTTGACACAGTGTAATTTGAGCCCACTTGAGGTAATTCCAAGGTTGCTTTCACCTAGGTAATGAGCTGTTGGCAACCTGAAATTCTTCCTGCTATTTTCTCTGCCTGAAGCAGAGAGCTCTATACTTTCGTAAGAAGTGCAGAGAACATGTTATGACCAATCCTGACAAAAATGCCACACAAACATGTTTTCACGTGCGGTTGGATAATAAAAGAGCACAAGAATGGAAATGCAAAACACATGCCATGTATTTTAAGTTTGCCGTCACAATTATGCACTTGCTGCCANAGTTAGAGATGAAAGAGTAAGCTGAATGTGGTGGCTCATGTCTGTAATCCCAGCACTAGGAGGCTGAGGCAGGAGGATTATATAATGGGTTCTATAATGAATTTCAGGCCTTCTGGAGCTTAACAAATGGACCAACCAAGGCAAACCAAGAAATGAACANAAGCATGAAGAAGAAATGAAACACAGGAAACACAAGAAATGAACAAGTAATAAAATGAAATAGAGATTGCAGAGGCGGCTCANTGGCGAAGTGCCTGCTGCACAAACATGAGGACCTGAGTTAGGACCCTAGGGTCCGTGTCAAAGAGCCGGGCATGCTGGCACATGGCTGTAGCCCAAACCCTGGAGAGGCAGGGACAGAGATGAGGATCCCAAGGACTTGTTAGCCAGCCTGGCTAGCTGAATTTATGAGTTTCATGTTCAGTGAACTTGTCTTATAAAATAAGATGAAGGATCTGGAGTGGTGGCACATGCCTTTAACCCTCACCCGTGAGAGGCAGAGACAGGTAGAGCTTGGTGAGTTTAACCAACCTGGTNAACATACCTAGTTTCAGGCCAGTGAGGGCTATAAAAAGAGACCTTGTCTCAAAACAACAAACCAAGGTAGAGAGGGACTGAAGAAGACACTTGACATTGACCTCTGGCCTCCCCATGCTCTAGCACCCATCCACACATGTACATGTGCACACACATGCTAAAAAGAAGAATAACTTTGGATTGGCCTAGACCCATTCATTCCTGTGGTCTGCTTTATCATGGTAGGATTAGTTATTTAACCTCCTGGAACCTTAGCTTCCTGCTCTGTAGATAAGAGGGCACAATGCAGACAGATTTCAGCCTTAGTTCAGGGTGAAAATGTCACGGTGTTGGACTGTCCTGGACTATTCTTGGAGCCAAGAATATAAGGAAGTTCTGAACGAAAGAGACAAGTTTGGTCCAAGTTGGCTCTTTTAAGAGGAATGGCCTTGCTGTGTAAAAGCCCTTTCTCCTCCTCACAGAAGCAGGGGCAGCTGGATTGGCTGACCAAGGACATCATTTCACCAGCACAGATGGGTTCCCTCCTGCCAGCTTCTTCCAGCTGGGTGCAGCGTTGACAGTTGTTCTGAGCTCTTCTCCCTGCGTGCTTTTATTCAAAGAGGACTCTATTGTAGCAATCTTTTCTTTCTGCTATTATTCTATTGACTATGGTGTATTTGAAATCTGTGTATGTGAATGTGCTTGCATGTAGGAAGCAGAGGANAATCCTGGCTGTTGTTCCTCAGGTGCCCTCTACTATTTCTTTGTGACAGGGTCCCTCAATGGCTTGAATATTTGTCAAATAGGCTAGGCTAGCTGGCTAGTGATCTCCAGGGATCTATCTATCTCTGCCTCCCATTCCACTATTGCCAGGGTTACAAAGCATACCTTGCCAGGTTTTTATGTGTGTTCTGGGGATTGAACTGAGGTCCTCTTGGGAGGTGTTCTAGTTTGCTTTCTGTAGCTGTGATAAACACCATGACCAAAAGTAACTTGAGGAGGAAAGAGTTTATTTTAGCTTACAGGGTATAGTCCATCATCAAGACAAACCAAGGCAGAAAAGGCAAGAGCTTGAAGCAGAAGCCATGGAAGAACATTGCTTACTGGCTTGCTCTCCCAGGCTCTCTGCTAGCTTCCTTTTATAACTCAGGCCCATCTGCCTAGGGATGGTGCCACCCCCAGTGGGCTCAGCCCTGCCTCATCAATTAGCAATCAAGAAAATGCTCACAGGCTAACCTGATAGAGGCAACTCTTCGATTGAGGTTCTCTCTTCTCAGGGGTATAAAACTAATAACCAAGATTAGCCATTGCACCAGGCAAGGGCTTTACTGATGGCACTGTCTCCCAGGCCCTGGAAATATTTTAATGTATCATGGAGTCAGATGTCACTGGACTCTGAGAAGTGATACTTTTCTCCATTGGAGGAAGATGTGCTGATGCTGTATCTGGGGTGACTTTTAGTCGTCTGTTTCCTAGAACACCTTGGCCGTTGTAATGCTCAGAAGGGTTAGCCACTGCTATTACCATCATCATTCTTAATACGATGGCCTTCTCTCCCTCTGTGGTGATATGGACACTGTCATTAATCTCACTTCCACCTGGGCTTGCTCAGTGGTCATGGCTTCTATAGAAGCACTGTGATCCCTGCTGAGGTCCTTTAGAGTGCACTCAGCCAACAGGCTGCTGGGAGCCACTGAGGACAAATTAGTCACAGTGGGGATATATTGTTTGATATAATATATCTGTCATATGTGTGTGTATGTAATTATATGTTAGTTACTTTTCTGTTGCTGTGATAAAACAACATCACCAAGGCAACTTATAGAAGAAAGAGTGTATTTTGGCTTATGGTTCCAGAGGTATTAGAGTTCATGACGATGACAGGGGGGCATGGCACAGGAACAGGAAGCTGAGAGATCACAACTTAAGCCACAAACAAGAAGCAGAAAGAGTAAATTAGAAGTAGGATAAGGCTTTAAGCTCTTGAGCCCATCCCCATGGATGGACTTCCTCCTAAGCTCCCCCAAATAGCGCCACCAACTGGGAAGCCAAAGTTCAAATGACCAAGGCTGCAGGGGTGGGGGT
>LZPO01017320.1:186001-199398 GCA_001675575.1 Neotoma lepida
TGTATATGTATGTGTGTATGTGTGTGTATGTATGTGTATGTGTGTATGTGTGTGTATGTATGTGTATGTGTGTATGTGTGTGTATGTATGTGTATGTGTGTGTATGTGTGTGTGTGTATGTGTGTGTATGTATGTGTATGTGTGTGTATGTGTGTGTGTGTATGTGTGTGTTGGGGAGCATTTCTTTTTTATTTAGTTTATTATTTATTAAATATAATAATATTTAGTTTATTATTTTTTAGTTACTTATGTGCATTTTTGCCTACATTCCATCCTTCCTCATCACCTAATATTACTGTCTCTCAGTCTCCTTTTTAAATTTTAGACATTTGATATTCAAACATCTTAATAAGATAAAATTAAGGGATGCATCTGTCTTTGGGAAGGAGCGGGGTGGTAAACTGTCAAAATTCACCATGCAGAGAATCACTTTGGGGTGTCTTGATCAACTGCAAATTCTGACTCAACATGTCTGGAGGTGCCCCTGAGACTCAGCCTGTCAACAGGTCTGCAATGGAGATGCCAAATGCACAGTGGGGGTGAGGGGTTGCAGTCAGATGGAGATGCCATCAGATGGGCATGGTGCTATTCTCGGACTGCCTGAAACTGTGCAAGCATGAGTCTCGGAGTATTAGCTTCTCAGGGGTGGGATGCTTATCATATTTCCAGCTCTGAGGCTTGCATAAGTAAGGATTAAATGCACACAGAGATCTTAGGAGGGCTCTGGACACCCAGTGAGTTATCTCAATAGCTATTATTATTCAATGCTTATCACCATGGCTTTTGCTTGGTTGCTTTTGATGCTCCTCTGCCTGATGGACACCCTTTGCTGTGTCTTGGTTTGGTGTTAGATTATTATATTTCTTCTTTCTTTCTCTCTCCAGTATCAAAGCACGTATTTATCAAAGCCTACAGGAAGCTGGCGGGTGTGCGTGCGTGCTCTCAAAAGGCTTCCTTTAAGTACCCACTCTTTGCCCAAGAGCTTTCCTTCCCTCTCATGTCATCCACAGAACGGCTGGCTCAACGTCAGTTCCTTACTCAGAAATGGCTCTTCTAGGGTGGANCTCAGGCCCTTCCTGTCCCTCTGTCTGGTTGAGCTCTTTGTCCTGTTTGTGTTTTCTGTAGTAGGGAAGACTTTTTGAACTGTCTCCCTGTTGCGGCCTTTTCTTCTAGAATCGTTTCCTGATTAGTTTGAGTTGAAAATGTAATTTTCTGAGTTGGGTCTAAACAATGTTAAACATCTCATCAACTCCACCTCCACAGTTCAGGGGCTTTTCATCTCTAAACTTCCAGTTTCAAGATTGCCTGGTATTTAAGTGCATTTATCTAGAGAGGCTAATGATTGGGTTTTGATAGAATTGTTCTACCAAACTATCCCTTGACCAGCTCTTGGGCATATAAAGAGTTTTATCGGGGCTGGAGAGATGGCTCAGAGGTTAAGAGCACTGACTGTTCTTCCAGAGGTCCTGACTTCAATTCCCAGCAACCACATGGTGGCTCATAACCATCTGTAATGAGATCTGTTGCCCTCTTCTGTATACATAATAAATCAATACATCATTTTTTTAAAAAGAGTTTTATCATTAAATTATATATTTGCCAATTTTCTCATTGCTGTGATCAAATACCTGACAAAATTACTAGAGAGAAAGGATTTATGTTTGGCTCATGGTTTGGAGNCAAGGAATATGGTCCAGCTTGGTGGGAAAGGCATGGTGGAAGAGACATGTGGTAGTGAGTCTCTGGAGTCCCCACCAGGTAGGAGAGAGATGAGGCTGGAACTCATTAGCTTTCTCCTTCCCCCCTTTTATACATCCTGGACTCTCCAGGACATGGGATGCTGCCTTCTATATTTGAAATGGTTCTTCTCTTTCCAGTTAAATCTCCCCAGAAGCACCCTGACATACACACCCAGAGGTATGAATCCTTTGACATACACACCCAGGGGTGTGAACCCTTTGACATACACACCCAGAAGTGTGAATCCTAGGCAACTCTGAACCTAGTCAAGTTGACAATGAAGATTAGCCATCACACAGTTTTGCTTTCTTTAAGATTCCTAAGGGGACTTTATTGTAGTCTCCCCTGGCCCCCCCTCTCTCTATGTGTATTTGAGACTGTGTTATTCTAAAGTACTCACAGGAGGAGGCTAGGCCACTACAGCAATAAATAGGGTGTATTTCTATTGCACAGTGGTGAACAGAACACAAGGAAATCCAGATTTTGGAATGCAAACTCCTGGCCGTGTTGTTCACTTCTCTATGATGTTATTTAAGATTCTTAAAATGATTAACTCATGCTTCAAGAAAGAATTACTTGGGGGTATTTTCAAAAATATTCATTTCATTGAGGTATCATTAAGATAGGATTAAAAAATACCCATTATTTTCACAGAACTCATAAATATTGACAAATGTGTGCACTCATGCAATTCTCCCACAGTCAAGACAGCATCCCTCTGGTTCAGGGCTTTGAATGCTGATAGGGAAGGGCAAATCCAGCCAGTCTTAGTTAGGATTTCTATTGTTATGATAGAACACTATGACTAAATGTAATTCTGGGAGAAAAGGGTTTATTTCAGGTGACAGTTTCATATCACAGTCTCTCACTAAGGGAAGTCAGGGCAGGAACCTGGAGGCAGGAGCTGATGCAGAAACCATGGACCAGTGTTCTCATTGCTTGCTTCCCAAGGCTAGCTTGTCCTTCTTTCTTCCACCATCTAGGACCACCCGCCCTGGGGTAGTACCACCACTGTGGGATGGACCCACCCACACCAATCATCAGCAAGAAAATGTACCACAGGCTTCCTACAAACCAATCTGATGGAGACATTTTCTCAATTGAGAATCCCTCTTTCCAAATGACTCTAGCTTGTGTCAAGTTGACATAAAACTGGCCAGAGGAATTGATCTTTTGTCAACTTGACACATAAACATATTACTTATTAATTCATAACCTTTNCTTTCTTGGTCATTCCTAAGAACTAATGTTAACATCAATATTACAAATAGAAAGNATTCCAATTTTTAGAAGTCCCTCGGTAGGTATATATCAATTCAAACTCTCTAGAAGTTCAGTCTCTTTGAAACATCCAGTTTCTTTCAAAGTTTAAGCCTCCCTAAAATAGCCAAAGTCTCCAAAAGAGGCTCTCCAAAATAGCCAAAATTTTTATAAAATGCCAAAGTCTGTGTAAAACTCCAAAATCTTTTACAAGTTCAAAGTCCTCAACCATGGGCTTCTGTAAAATAAATAAATACTTTCTAACATCAGGGCAAAGTCACAACCTTCACAAAGCAAATCCAAACTCCAAGAGTGTAAATAACTCAGTGTCCAATGTCTGGTGCTCACTCATGATCTTCTGGGCTCCTCCAAAGGGCTTGGGTCACTTCCCTGGCTCTGCTCTCTGCAGCACAGAGNTTGTCTCCTAGGCTCAGAGCAGCACCACACCATAGCTGCTGCTCTTCTTGATGATTGTTCCATGGTACTGGCGTCTCCAAAATACTGGGGTTTCTGCAATTGGGCTGCACCTTCACCAATAGCGTCTCCAGGGCTCTCTTCNGGGACTGTCCTAGTCAGTATTACTATTGCTGTGATGAAACACCATGATCAAAAGCAACTTAGGAGGAAGGGGTTTATTTGGCTAATACTTCCACAGTGAAGGAAGTCAGGACAGGAACTCCAACAGGGCAGGAACCTGGAGGCAGGAGCTGATGCAGAGACCATGGAGAAGGGCTGCTTACTAACTTGCCCCTTGTGGCTTTGCTTGCTCAGCCTGCTATTTTATAGAACCCAGGACCACCAGCCCAGGAGTGGCACCATCCATAATGGGCTGGGCCCTCCCCCACCAATCACTAATTAAGAAAAAGCTCTACAGGTTTGCCTGAAACTTGATCTTGTAGAGGCATTTTCTCAATGCAGCTCCCTCCCTCCTCTCAGATCACTTTAGCTTGTGTCAAGTTGACATAAAACTAGCCAGCACAGGGGCTCTAACCCTGCCACATTTTGCCAAGCCTCAATTTCTCGACATGGTCCCATCAATCCCAAGCCTTTGACTACAACAGAAGCCGTACCTTTACCAACACCACACCCTCTTACAGTCTGTCCTCAGGGACCCCAACCCTGCCATACAGTGCCAAGCCCCAGCTTCTCTCCATGACCACTTCATGCCTTCAAAACCAGTACCACCTGGGAGACTCTTACACATGGCCAAGTTCTGCTGCCAGCATGAGATGCAACTTTGGCCCCCTCTGGACCACGGCTTCTTTATGCTGACCCTGAGGAAATAGCCCAAGAAGATTTCACCTCAATGATGTGATTCTTAATCACAGTTGATCACTCAGCTCCAGCTAGCTAGCATGCATTATCTTAGAAGAACTAAGCTCTCATTTTAGTGGTGCTGGTCTCTTGTTAATCATGGCTGATTCTCTAGGCTCAGTTGACCAGCATCCATTATATCAGCAAAGCAAAGGCCTCACTTCAGTGCTGGTGGTCATTTGTTAATTACAGCAGATTCTTCGGCTCTAGCTGACCTGACACCAGATTCTTAATACAAAATATCACACAAACAGCTCTGGTACAGTCTGTATTTCCCTCTGAAGCTTCACAAGCTGGGACTCCATCATCTGTTCTGCTCTCAGTACCATTGTCTAAGTTCTCACAATAGTTCACTCATCTGTGAGCATTTAATGGCTTTTATAGCCCAAAGTTCCAAAGTGCTTCCATAATCCTCCCCAAAACATGGTCAGGTCTCTTACAGCAATACCCCACTTCTGGAACAAATTTCTGTCTTAGTTGGGTTTCTATTGTAATGAAACACCATGACCAAAAGTAACTTGGAGAGAAAAGGGTTTGTTTCCGCTTACAGATACACATCACAGTCCATCACTGAGGGAAGTCAAGGTGGGAGCTCAGCTAGGGCAGGATCCCAGAGACAGGAGCTGATGCAGAGGCTGTGGAGGAGGGCTGCTTACTGGATCACTCCTCAGGCTCGTCCTGCTTCTTCACACACCCCAGGACCATCTAACCACCCTGTGGAATAGGCCTATCCACATCAGTCATCAGTTAAGAAAATGCACCACAGGCTTACCCATAGGCCAATTTTTTGGAGACATTTTCTTGAGGTTCCCACTTCCCAAATGACTCAGATGTAANCATCATAGAGCTGTCACTCAGCCAGGAAAAGCACAGATTCCCATTCAAATCTGAGTTTCAGGTAGGTCATGAGTAACTTTTGGGATAAGTAGAACTCACATGATATTTAGGTTCACTTACGTTAACAGTTAGTTGTTTGCATGAAATTCAGATTTAATTGGGCATCTTCTATTTTATTTAGAAACCTTGCCTTACAATGAACAAAGCTCAACAACTGGGTAGCTTATAATGCCCGTTCTAAATCAAAATGATCAAAAGTAAAATAAAAAAATATAAGGACAAACGTTTTTGTGGGGAGAGTTGTATGCCTGCCTATGCATGTGCATGCCTCTGTGTGTGTGTGCACACTAAAGTGACCAAAAAGTGTCCAAACTAAAAGGAAGCCAGGTGCTGTTTTAAAACTTTGAGCCTAAAGTAAATTTGATGTTTTATTTATTTGATTTGAATCTTTGTTTAATGGAAAACTGATAAGTTTTCAAGTTTTGGTTTCAAACTGAGGCTATGGTTTCCAGAGAGAAGCCACGGGGTAGCCCATCTCTAGAGAAGCAGACTTGTATCTAAGAGAATTTGCAGGTAGAGAATAGATCATGGCAGCCTACTCATTCCATTATCCCATTCTCATATTTCTTTGATAAAGTCACTTTCAAGAAAGCATTATACATTCATTTTAATCCCCGCCCCCCCAGTTCCCATACACTGTGACATCTTGGGGGAGCCTGCTTCCCTCCTTCTCTCTCTTCTCCCTGCAGAGAACCACTCACAACATTATTAAAGATATTATAATACAGACTCCACATTTCAAATGATATCCTTTTATTTATTTTTTTTTAATTGGCAGCATTGCATGTCTCTNTCATCATGCTTGTGATGGTTCAGAAGGACACGTATAGTGTGAAAAGCTACAGGGTTTACAGGGTGCCCTGGTTAGGTTTTATTGTGAAGTCCATACAAACTTGAGTCTCCCTGGGAAGAAGGCGCCTCCGTTGAGGAACCACCTCCATCAGGTTGGCCTGTGGGCATGTTTGTGGGCGTTTTCTTAATTGCTAGTTGATGTGGGAGGGCCATGTCCAATAAGGGTGGCATCANCCCCAGGCAGGCGGATCTGGGCTATAGAAGAAAGCAAGCTGACCGTGAACCTGGAAGCAAACCGGCAAACAGCATTCCTCCATGGTCTCTGCTTCAGTTTCTGCTTCCAAGTTCCTGTTTGAGTTCCTGCCCTGGCTTTCCTCAGTGATGGAAGTAACCTGAAAGTGTAAACCAAATAAACCCTATCCTCCCCTAAGCTGCTTTTGGTTAGTGTTTTATCTCAGTGACAGAAACCAAACAAGAAATAAAATGCTTTAATGGTTAAGTATAGTTAATTAGCAAAGGCTCAGCCTTACGCTGTTAGGCTCTTTGTGGAGAGAACACACAGTATCCTTCTTTACATTAAAAAAATGTGTCTATGTGTGTGTCTGTGCATGGACTTGTGCGATTGAAACCCATGGAGCTGGAGTGTGAAGCATTACTGGGAACTGAACTTGAGTCCTCTGCAAGAGCAGTATGCACTTTTAACCCCTGAGCCACCTCTCCACCACACTCTTTTCATTTTTCAAGATTATAGGAGCAATTGTGATCACCTTAAAAATCTGTTCCTCTTGTGTGACTGTGTGATTGTGATGCCCCCCTTCACCTGATCATCCCAGCCTCAGGTAACCACCATCCTATATTCTACTTCCCTATTTCCAACAAATAATATTCTCATGCTATTTCTTAGCATTATTTTTTCATCTTCTGCTACACAGTTATGAGTTTCACCCCTTTCTATGCCTCTCAATAATTCTCTCTTTATATATCATCTCTGTCATCCCATCACAATTTTGTTTTAAGTTACTATCTGCATTGTTCCAGTTTAGAAATACCTTTCACTGAATAAGTAATATTTTTAAATTTCATTCTAACTGACTTTAATTTTTCCTGTAGTTTGTAGTTGCCTTTGCTTTACTTTTGACCAACTCTCCTTAAACTTTCCCCAATCCATCCACCAAAAATGTTCTTTTTTTTTGTTTTTGTTTTTGTTTTTCGAGACAGGGTTTCTCTATGTAGCTTTGGCACCTTTCCTGGAACTTACTTGGTCGCCCAGGCTGGCCTCGAACTCACAGAGGCCTCTCACAGAGCCTGCCTCTGCCTCCCGAGTGCTGGGATTAAAGGCGTGGGCCACCACCGCCCGGCCCAAAAATGTTCTTATTGATCTCTTAAGAATACCTGCTTTTAACATTTTTACTTATTTGTTTCATAAATTTTTGAGACAGGGTCTCATTCTGTATTCTGGATGGCTTTGACCAGGTGGGAATTCTCCTGCCTCAGCTTCCTAGGTGCCTGGATGATAGGTGTGAACCGAGCTGCCCAGCGAAGGATAACCTTTTAAAGTGATCAGACACAATGCATCTGTCTGCTGTGTTTTTCTCTCTGGACCCCACTTGTCAGTCTTTATCTCCCTTTCTAGTCTGAAGTGGTTGGTCTTTGGGCTTCCACACAGTTGTCAGGTACCCGAGTCTCCGATTTACCTCCCACCTGTGAGCTTTGTCTGGTTTCT
Organism: Neotoma lepida; assembly: GCA_001675575.1. Taxonomy (NCBI): domain Eukaryota; kingdom Metazoa; phylum Chordata; class Mammalia; order Rodentia; family Cricetidae; genus Neotoma; species Neotoma lepida. The sequence goes on from LZPO01017320.1 coordinate 193,728, forward strand.
CTTCCCCAATCCCACACTTCCTTTTCTTTTGTTGGAACATATTATTTAGTAGCTTCTTGAAAGAAAGGCGCACAGACAAGTCGTTTGTTTGAAAATTCCACGTCTGTAAATGTCTTTGTTTTCTTTTCGTGTTTGATGGATGTTTAGACTTCGTGTAGAATTCAAGATTAGGATGACTCAGAAATCCAAAGCCATTGCTCCAATCTCTTAATGTCTCCTGTGCTGTTCTTGTTCCCTGCATTGCCTTGTGACATATTTCCTTTCTCCAAAAGCTTTCAGAGTCTTTATTTATCCCACATATGCTGATTTTTCATGATGACATGCCCATGGTCAAGTCTCTTACTCTTCATTCTGTCAGATTGCTAGACAAGTCATGTCTTCAGTTGCTTTCTTCACCATGATGTCAGCCATTTTCACATCTGTTTCCCTTGTTTTTTCCCCTGTATTTCCTATATAGTTAATTTCATCAGCTGATCACCTAATTTATTTATTTCCCTTCCCATATATAATGCCTTTTAAAACTTGTTCTACTTTCTGGATAAGTTCTATTATAGTTTCTGGGTAAGTTCTTAACATTTCTTCTGTGATATTTCCATCAAAACCCTTTTTTAAAGGCTGGCAGGATGGCTCAGTGGATAAACATGCCTGCAGCACAAGCTTGATGACCCAAGCTTGAGGCCTGGAGTTGAGGTCATGGAAAGCAGACTGGAAGCGCTCTCTCTCTCTCTCTCTCTCTCTCTCTGTGTGTGTGTGTGTGTGTGTGTGTGTGTGTGTGTGTCTGGCTTGTCCCCTGGTGCACTTCAAATGGGGATGGTAAGCCCCAGGTGAGGAATTTTTCTTGGGGGGATAGCATGTGTAAAGGTGTATTCTGTATGTGCTGCTTGGTTTACTAAGAGAAGAATTCAGCCTCCAAGTGGTTCCTGTAGCTCAGTATGTGGATTTTTAGCTAATTTGCTGTTTTCAGTCCGTGTGAGGAAAGGAGCAGACCCAATAGAGTGAACACATAACAATGGGATTTATTGGAGTGGGTTTTGGGATAAGGACTGGGTAGACCAATAATGGCTGCCTTTCATTTCATTTCAGAGGCTGAGAACCTGGTATTTCATCAGTCTACAAGGGAGGATGTCTCAGCAGTCCTGGTCTGGTGCTGAAGGCCTTGAGGATTTCTGGAGAGCCATTGGTCTTCAGTCCATGGCGGAAGGCTGTAGATACTGGGTTCTGACGGCAGTGAAGGATGGATGCAGAAAACAGTAAGATAGACACGCTCATCAGCAAGAAACAAAGGAAGGCAAGACACACTGGTTGTCCCTCCGAGCTCTTTGTATTTGGGCCAGCAGAAGGTGCTGTCCACTCTGGGGAAGAAGGATTTCCTCTCCAAGTCGATCCTTCCTGGAAATGCCCTCATAGACCTATCTAAAAGCATGACTCTTGGTTGATTCCAGATGCAATCAAGTTAACAATCAATTAACTATCACACAGTCCTTTTCCAACTCCATCCTTCAGTATATTCTCTTCTAATCTGTTTTTTTGAGTCAACTTAAAACATTTTGTCTTTACTGGGATTTCAGTGGAGTTATGCAAGAAAGAAGAGAAAGGCAGGAAGGCAGAGCTCTTGCTCCTTGATTTCCACCTGAGTGACTGCTAACTGCAAGGCTTGAGCATCCCATTCTCCTTTCCCAGACTGACTGAGCAGACTCTGAAGCATCCAGGACCTTGCACTGATGGAGTTTTTGGTTCCTAATCTCCCACCTTGGGCCATCCTGAGCCTGTTGTGAATGATTTAATGGACCGAAGAAAATAAGTCCATGAGGAAAGAACTAAGGGTGATGATGGGAGGCAGTGAGCAGAAGGAAGTGCTCAGGTTCTTAGTGNTGGACACTTTATATCTAATCAAGATGAAAAGTCTCTGGAAGTGCGGCTGGACTAGAGCCTCAAGGAGGCAGGTGTCACTGGATACACTGCAGTGTAAGAGCAATGAGGTCTGCGCCAGGGTCCACCAGGCAGCTGTGTGTCTATTCTCACCCATGGTGGACTCAACGGACGGATCTCATCTGTGATTTCTAAATATACTTATGATAGTTAATGGCATTCCTTGGTTATTATGAAGAACATTCTTACTCTTGCCTGAGGGGGTAGAGATCTTGATGGGTGCCTTGATGTATAATTAGGAGGGAATGGTGTTCACTTCTCTTTGAAGTTTTGAGTATAATCCTCCAGCCTGCCAACTGCCCTGGTTATAGAGCCTGGATGCTGTAGAAACCCGTGGAGCCTGTATCACCATGTGAGCATGGAGGGAGCGATGAAGGGAGACTACTCCATTGGGTGAGCATGGAGAGTTCAAGATGCCCTGCTAGAGAGAACGGCAGCCGCATCTGTGGGATACCTACTACATGCCAGGTGTCCTGCTAAGGATTTTAAATCCATTATGAATTTCATTCACTGTAAGGCAGAGCTATGTTTTTAAAGCAGGTAGTTCACTCAAGATGTGTTGTGGATTACATCAGGGCTCCCTCTCATGCCAGGATCTGCTTTACTCTGTATGTATGTCTGTATGATGTGTGTTGTATGTGTGTGACATATATATGTGATGTGTGTTGTATGTGCATATGGTATGTATGCTGTCTGTGGTGTGTTTGTGTGTGCATGAAGTGAGAATTTAATATATGTTGTATATAAATATTCTCTATGTATATATGGTATACAGGTGTATGTATATTAAGTATGGTATGCGTGTACAGTATGCATGTAGGTGTGGTATTTGCATATATGGTATGCAGGTGTGTGTGTGTGTGTGTGTGTGTGTGTGTACGTGTGTTTCTCAGTATATTTTGCAACAGTTTCATGTTTTGCTCTTTTCTAGAAGCCTGCATTCAGATGAGTGGGTCTCCCTTAGCCAAGGATTGCCTTGAATCAGATGTGACCACATGAAAGCTCTGCTTTCCCTTCACCTTGGGGCAACCAAAGGCTACAATAATAATCCTCCCGACTTCCTGCTTCTCTGTCAAGGTGGGCGGAGGCCTGCAGCTCCTATGGCTGTCCCTGCCTTCAGCTGTCCTTGTCTTGGATGCCTCTCAGCTTCCCTAGCTCCTGCAGCTGGGATGAAGGAACACAGGAGAGACAAACCTTTAAACACACACACTGCATACCATTATAATCACACATATCATACACACATTACACATCCCTGTACACATCCCTGTACATGCACACCTGTACACCCACACCCACACATGCCTGTATACATACACACTCATACACACACACATCTGTATACACACACACCTGTACACACACACATACATACACCTGTACACACACACACACACACACAATACATACATACACATACCACATCAAACTCAGTAGTACCCAGGGTCTTTGTACCCTGGTCTCTTTTCTCTTCACTGAGGTCTTGGTTCAAATGACATCATCTTTGAAAACTCTCAGCTGCTCGTTCCTGAGTAACTGAGTAACATCCCCTGTCATATTATTTAAAAATAGAAGATATCACTTTATGTTGCTGTCTGTCTGGGGCTTATTGGCACATGAAATCACCACATCTGTTTTTCACCTATTTGATGATTGTCCCACCTTCAAGTCAATGTTGCTCAACACTGTTGTAGCAAACCTCCCCTTAGACACTTGCATCACCTGTTGCAGACCAGTTACTAGTTGATTGGTTGACTATTGCTAGTAGTTTGGAGTTCTCAGGGACTATTGCAGTGATTGCATGGGGAGTGCTTGGCCGTGCTACTGGTGGAGAGATGAGAAACACAGGCTGTTAAAGCCCTGCTTTGTTAGTGAAATTCAAGATGAGGAACAGCACACAATTCTTGGCAGAACCTGCACGGAAGTCCGTGCGTCCATTCTGCACACATTTGGCACCTTGTAGATTTCTTGTGTTTATCAATGCCATTGTTTCACTCTCCGTGTGTTTATGCTACAGGCCCCTTCCTCGGGGAACTTTGGGGAGACTTATCACGAGGCCTGGATAGACACAGGATCTACCTAGTGTGGGACAATTGAGACAACCACCTGCAAGCTCAAAGGAAGGAAGAGGGAAACAGAGTAATAAACACAGGTAATTGAAATCATGTTGTCAAGCTAGCCACAGGCCCACAAGGGAACAGACTATGTTGAGCAAACCTGGACTGTGAATGCTGGTGTGGTGGTACACTGAATGACAATAATTCCAGCACTTGGAAGCAGAGGCAGGAAGATGAAGAGTTCAAGGTCATATGGCTTGACTATGTCCAAAAAGGAAGGACATCATAGGGCCATGTCGTGACAAGAGACCGGCAACTGAAGGGGAAGTTNGGAACCTAGACTGTGGTTCCCCATCTGCAGACTGAGCCAGGTAGCCATTGCTCCTGCAGAGTCTGGGAAGCACCCACCTGGTTTCCTTCGGTTCTTGCTGTGTGTTACGGGTTCCTCTAGCTCATCTGCTTTCTCCGAAGAGATTTGTGCGGTGGAGCCACTTTCTATCCTGACCCAGTTCCTCAGCCTCCTCACTTCCTTTGGCTGGTGTTTGGTCTCCAGTGGGAGAGCAGAAGTGGAAGTGAGAACAGAGAGGATGTGGACTGGTGGCTGAGNAATGGTTGAGGTATGAATGGCTGGAACATCAGACAGGATGGCGGAAGAAGGGCGAGTGTCTGATGATTCATTCCAGTAAGAACTCNGGAGCCGGGGATGAGATTTATATCCTGTGGTTTGGTATAAGGCTGGCGGCATGTTCCCTTTGATTTGGAAGGTTGGCCGAGGTCAAGTGTTTGAGAACACTTGGTGCCTTTTGTTACTGTTTGTTCCTTTGCTCCAGTTTCAAGAGATTTGGTCAGATCAATTTTGTGGTCTTCCTGTGGTTGGAGACACACAGTTAACTCTGATCAGTGAGCTGACATACAAAGTAACATGGGTCTATTCTGACCTGCAGCATTTATTTTAATTTTTAAATTAAACTGAGTGCAGTCCTGCAATCTGTAATCCCAGCACTTGAGAGGTGGAGCAAGAAGGACCAACCACTCTAAGTTATCCTTGGCTACATAGTGACGTAGGGCCAGCCTGGATTACCTGAGACTGCCTCAAAAAGTAAATAATTTTTACTGGCATACATTCATTGCAGAAAACAGTGTGTTTCATTATGACATTTTCAAGAATGTTTTTAATGTGNTTGGACTTTATTCACCCTGTTGTTCTTTTTTGTCCCCTCAGGTCCCTTCCTCTNCCNAATAGTCTTTCTTCTGCTTTCATGCCTTTGAAAAAAAATCTAGATTTTGCATTTGGGAGAAAGCATGTAATATCTGTCCGAGTCTGGCTTATTTTACTTCACCTGATGAAGTTCCATCTGTGTGAATGGCATCACTTCATTCTTCTTCCTAGCTGCATAAAACTCTGATGTGTCTACCATCCACATTTTCTTTATCCATAGCTCCATGGACATGTAGAATACTTCTGTATCTTCACTGTTGTGGGAAAATGTAGCAACAAACGCAAATGTGAAAATGTTTCTGTGATGTGCTCTCTTGGAGTTTAACTATATAGTCAGTTGTGGAAGGGTTGGGATATGGTTGATCTAATTTTGTTTTTGTGAGGAGATTTCCGTAGGGGCTGCCCTAGTTAACAGGCTCATCAGCAGTGCATAAGGCTTCCTCCACGTGCCCGCATCTTCCTCCAC
>LZPO01017320.1:199891-225145 GCA_001675575.1 Neotoma lepida
CATCTTCCTCCACGTGCCCGCATCTTCCTCCACGTGCCCGCATCTTCCTCCACGTGCCCGCATCTTCCTCCACGTGCCTGCATCTTCCTCCTACTTCTGCATCTTCCCCAGAATTTGTTGTTTACTTGTTTATTCTGATGATAGCCATTCTGACTGGAGTGAGACACAATCTCAGTACATCTTGATTTATATCTTCCTGGTAGTTAAGGATGTTGAAACTTTTCATTCCTTTATAGATTATTTATATTTCTTCTTAGAAATGTCTGTTCTGCTCATTTGCCTATTTATTTATTGGGTGCTTTGATTTTTTTGTACTAAAATTTTCTTTGTAGATTCTGGATTTTAATCCCCCACTGGATGAATGGATGGCAGAGATTGTCCATTCCATAGGCGTTCTCTTCACTCTGTTAATTGTTTTGCTGTGCATAGACTTTTTTGTTTCATGCAATCCTAGTTTTCTTTTTTTACATAGATTTTGTTTTTATTTCAAGTGTGTGAGTGTTTTGCCTTCATTTACGTATGTGCACCACATGCATGCAGTGCTCTTGGAGGCCAGAAGAGGTTGTCAGATCCCCTGGAACTGGAGTTGCAGACCATTGTGAGCAGCCATGAAGATTCTGGGAATTAACCCTGGGTCCCTACAGGGACCAGTGCTCTCACTGCTGAGCCTTCTCTCCAGCTCCAGATACGTTTTTTTTCAATTCTTGGTTTTATTTTCTGGACTGTGGGAGCCTTTCCTGAAGTCCTCACCTATGTGCACATCTTTTAAGTTCTGCCTGTGTTTTCCTCTAGTATTCTCAAAGTTTCAGGTCTTACATTAAGGTCTTTGATCCATGTTAAATTGACTTTTGTACAGGCATCACTCCTCATATGGATATTTAGTGTTCCCAGCACTGTTGGAAGAGTCTGTCTTTCCTCTAGCGTAAGTTTTGAGCACTTTTGTGGAGAATCAAGTGGCTTCTTTATGCTATGCTATGCTATGCTATGCTATGCTATGCTATGCTATGCTATGCTATGCTATTCTACCTTTCTTACCTAATTGTTTGACAATTGTTTGGGGGCCATTGACATACTATTTTTCTTACTACAGCTCTGTCTTATCATTTGACAATGAATTGGAGCATTTAATTGCAATAGTATTTTTGATTTCTATTTCCCTGATGGCTAAGGATGTTGAATACTTTTTTCTCACTTTCATTGGCANCCAGCAGCACTGGAGTTGATGGCTATTCTGTCAGCCGTGATCTTGGGGTGAGGAACAACACTTCCATCTGGCCAGTGTTCGGTCGTGAGCGTGAATGTCCAGTTTTGTTGCAGCTGACTAAGACGTGGGATAACCTGTTTTTCAAGCAGTGTCTAACCTACACATTGCTAACATTTTCANGGTGGGGGAACCTGGATTTTGAGATGCGAGAACAAATATGGTAAATGATACTGTACNTAAGTATATGCATATTTAGCATTTCCGGTATTCAGATTTCACAAGGAAGGGGAGAAAATGGGAAGCTGTTGGTAAAAGGGTACAGAGTTCTACATTGGGAGAAACAAGTCCTACAAATGCATCAGACAGCACTGAGACTCTAGTGTGTTGATGCTAAGGAGAGCTGATTTTCAACGCTCTTCCTGCAAGAACAGTGAGTCTGTTAGGTGATAACTATGTGATGTCAGTTGATTTAATTATCCCATTGCATTGTATCCCATAAATGGACATACTTTTTAATCTGTCTGTTACAAATAAATAGATTGAAGTTTTCATGTGGTTAAATAAAAGAGGAAACGTCTAAGAAAGACTCCCCAGGGATGATTGTGAACAGCAAGCTAAGAGGCAGAATTCTAATTGTCTAATTGATGCCAACCCAGGTGACAGCGCAACAGAAGGTCTCATTTTTCTATATGTCACTTCCTGTTCTGTTTCTCTCCTTATGTGTCACTTACAGGACATTTTTGGTTAGCCAGTGCCAAGACGAATATATGTCTGAGACCTTTAAGGACAAGCTTATTCTACTTTTCTCCATAGTTCTTGCTATGCAGCCCTGGCTGCCCTGAAACTCCTGGTGCCACTCAGGCCGGCTTAGGACTCACTGCAATCCCCTGCCTCTGCCTCATAGATGTTAAGGTTATAGGTATGTGCCATCAGACCTGAGACACAANTCTGTCCTTAAAATTTCTGTTTCTTTGTCCTTCATGAGTCCTTCACAATTTTCAGGCATGCCTTTATGGTGACTNGACAGTGTATCAGTTTGCCTAGGGCCTCCCTGGTCTCTTGAGTATAGAGTTCGTGACACTGTTTGATGATGTTCTGTGTGGATGAGAAAGGAGGGTCAGACCGTGGGGGCGCATGTCCAGAGGTTTGTCTTGCTTTGGGGAGCAGGAAAGACAAAACCCTTGTTGAATTGTAAATGTTTAGGGTTAGAGTGTGAAAGGAGTTGAAGAAAGATTTCCAATTCTTTAGACTTGACCCAAAGAATGAATGTCTGGCTTTCTCTCTGTCTCTGTCCGTCCGTCCTTCCTTCCTTCCTTCCTTCCTTCCTTCCTTCCTTCCTTCCTTCCTAGACCAGATCTCACTCTAGCCCAGGCTGGCCTAGAATTTATGGTCATCCTTCTGCTGCAACCTCCTGAGTGCTGGGATTACAGTGTAAACCATCATACTTGGTTCAAAAGTATGTTTGTTTTCATTCTGAAATTTGGTCTCGTAGTCCAGGCTGGCCTTGAACTCACTCTGCTGCTGACAATGACCTTGAACTTCTGATTCTCGAGCCTCCACCTCCTGAACAGTGGGATTACACAAGCATGCACTACTCTGCCTGGTTGACGCAGTGTTGGGATTGAATCTAAAACTTTGTGTACCACAGGCAGGTACTCACTCTCTCCAGCCCCTCACAAGGANAGTTTGAGTTGGAAGAGGCAATGCTAGACACTTGTAAGTATCAATGGATGGAGGTGGCAGGTGTTCATGCCATATCTGTGCATGAACTCCTCCACCTTGAGGACTTGGCTTCCATGAGGCACCTGCAGGATGCTGCACTTGAGTCTGAGGTGAGGGAGCCCTTGTCTTCACCTTTTCACAGCCCAGAGAAGCAGCAGCTGTTGGGGAAGTGTTCTGGTGATGGGCTGGTACTCTACGTGACAGCCGATGGCAAGGCCTTTTAAGAGACAACAAGCTCAGACAGGATGTGGAGCTATAGAGGAACCCTCCTGTCAGTCCCAGTGATGCTTAGAGGCTTGAAAGGACACCTAGCATGTGGCTTCTCAGCAAATGTTTATTATATGAAAATAGGAATACTTGTCACCACAGTGACTCCCAGGTTGAACACCTACACTGGCAAGATGTCCTGCCTGAGGGCGAGTGCTGAGCTGTAGCTGGGGCAGCCTGTGCTCTATTCTTATTCCTCCTGCACCTAGTAAATATGTATATATTTTTGAAACAAGATCTCATTCTGTAGCCTGTGGAGACCCACAGAGGTTTCCTAGTGAGAACTTACTCAGGGTCTGAGAATCTGAGCTTGCTTTACCAGCGGGCTGCATAAGGGGATGATTTGACCACAGGCGTGGTTACCAGGTGTTGGGAAGGGTCTACACTTGGCTGTGTGGTGTGCCTTGATCTAGCAAGTGGGAGGTCTTTGCCCTGCCACTNAGCATTGTTATAAAAAACTCTTTAGATGAGGCAGAAGAGGCTGTTGAATATTGACCCAGGTCCTCCCGAAGCTATCCTGTATTTCTGTCTTTCTTCTCTTTGCTATCTTTCTACCTAATATTTTCTTATCCCTCTCTCCTCCTCCTCGGAACTCTGGAAAAAGTGGGAGCTAGCCTCCCACAGTAGCCCAGGCTGGCCTAGAACTCATAGAAAACCCCTTGCCTCAGCCTCCCAAGCACTGGGATTGCAGGCAAACATCACCACACCCAGCTTTTTTTCAAGCCTGGTGTTGAATGCTTAACTTGAACAATCGCCATGGGTGGTGACTTCTTCAAATAAATGGGGACAGGGGCTCTTGAAACAGCTGTTCATTTGCTATTCTGCAATTCTCCACATCCTTCAGGTTCTGGGGAACAGTTGAGGCCTCCCCAAAGGCTTGTTAGAATTANAGAATCTCAGGTCTGGTTTTAGATTCACAGTGCCTGAATCTGCATTTTACCAAATCCCCAGGTGATTCATGTATGCATTAGAGTTTGAGAGGCCAGCTACAGGGGCTTGTAATGAAAATATATGACTTAATTCCAGGTAATGAAACTTGAAGAGAAAGGAAAGAGTGTATGAATAAGGAATTGCTGGTGTCTAGGAGCCAGAGAAGGAAAGTACTGGAAAGTGTAGTGGGATGTCCCCTGGGCCTTCTGCACCTGGTGAGGCAGCCATGGCATCCCTCCCTGGGGAGGCGTGTTCCCCTGGGATCTGCTGTTCATGTTGTTGATTGCTGCTCATCTTCTTGATGACAAGTGGATTCATTCATAGGAAACCTGCCCTTTGCTGAATTTTCAGTCCACTGCTGAACAACTGTTACTTTTGCATAGGTCAAAGGACAGTATAATATTCAGGATCACTTTCTGTGCTGGCTAATTTTATGTCAACTTGACACAGGCTAGAGTCATCTGAGAAGAGGGAACCCCAACTCTGAAAANTGCCTCTATAATGTTGAACTGTAGGCAGGCCTGTAGAGCATTTTCTTAATTAGTGACTAATGGGGGAGGGCCCAGCCCACTATGGGTGGGGCCAGCCTTGGGCTGGTGGTCCTGGGTTCTAGAAGAAAGCAGGCTGAGCAAGCCATGGGAAGCAAGCCAGTGAGCAACAGCAGAAACCCTAACTAAGACACAACACAAGCTTGAGGACTTGTGTTCAGATCATCATAAAATAGTGGGGCATAGTTGTGCAAGTCTGTTACTCCCATGCCTAGGGAGAGGATAGGTGGGTCACAGAGGCTCAGTGGCCAGCCAGCCTAGCTGAAACAGTGAGCTGCAGGTTCAGAGAGAGACCTTGTTCAAAAAATAAGGGAGAATTCATAGAGGAAGACACAGTCTTAATCTTTGCCTGCCATAGGCCGACGCAGATATATACACATGAACGTGTACACACATGCACACACAAGGGCCAGACATGATGGTGGCTCATACCTATAATCTCAGCACTCAGAAATCTGAGGCAGGAGAATCACTGCAAGTTCCAGGCCTAGCCTATGTGATAAAATCTTATCTCAAAACAACAAACATATAAAACAACAAGAAACCTCCCACAACACACAAATCCACCTAAAACACCCATGGATGGAGGTGGTGAGTGCCATTGGGTACCAAAATGAAATACTCGATGATGTGCTGGTGACATGGAAGGAGGGAGGGTAAGAAGGAAAGGGAGAGAGGCATGTGGGGAGCCACCACACCACTCTGGCTGTCACTGGTTCTAGGGTTAGGTCAGAAGTAACCAGTTTGTTTATTGAGGTCACAGCTGATACTTCACTGGGACCAGGGGTGTGGTGAAGGGTCTGTTTACTGGGAAGAGATGCAAGTGCTTTCAGGGCAGAGGGCTTGGGAGCCTGTACAGCAGAGGGCTGATTTTGTCTTTGTTTCACCCATTGAATCAGAAGGCAGAATATGTAGAGCGTCAATGAGGNAAGAGACTGAGGCAGAGCTGCNGAGAGCGAGGTCTTGAGAGGCTTCATGACAGTGCTGGCCAGGCCTCACAGACACCATCTGAGTAGTGTGGCTCCAAGCTNCACTGTTCAGAGCAACAGGAAGGGAGAATCCACGGAGGNGTCAAAAGGAAGAAAGCTTTTGGTCATGTTGTAACATGACTTGCTCGAGGAGCTGGAAACCAAGTCTCTCATGAGCTTGTTGGACAAGATAGGAGCACGAGGACTGAAGCCCTCTACAGTTGGAGTTTTGTTCCTTTGATCAACTCGAGCTGGGATTTGGACCAATGGTCCTAGTCTACTTAAATGTCTCATTGAAGACACATTACTGTAAAGGCCAGAGAAATCTATCCAACAGCGGCTGAGGCAAAATGACAGGGTTGTTTCTCATAGCTAGACATCCGACCACGGGGGTGAGAGGTTGGCTCAGAAGCGCCATCTTCACCACNTGCTGTTTGCCATCATGCTTTGTTGCCTCTTGCTAATAACAAGTGTGATGACATTTTGTTTGTGATCTAACAAATAAAGTTTGCCTAAAGATCAGAGTGTGGAGCTAAGCCACTAGTTAGCCATAGAGGCCAGGCAGTTGTGGCACACACCTTTATTCCCAGCACTCCAGAGGCAGAGGCAGAGGCAGAGGCAAAGGCAGAGGTAGACGGATCTCTGTGAGTTAAAGGCTACCCTGGGCTATGCAAGATTGATCCAGTCTAAAAGAGAAATAGAGCTAGGCAGTGGTGGCACACACTTGGAATCTCATGCCTTTAATCCCAGCACTAGGGAGGTGGAGACAGGAAGTGATATGGCTGGGTGGAGAGAGGAATATAAATGGGGGGAGACAGGAGCTCACTCTCTTTCAGGCTGAGGAGTTGGCAAGGTAAGAGGTTGTGNCTGTGGCTCACTCTTTTGTCTCTCTGATCTTTCAGCATTTACCCCTATATTTGACACCAGGTTTTTATTATTAAGACCAATTAGGATTCGTGCTACAGACATGCCTGTCATTATTCTAGGCATTGTCAAAATCAAAGATAGACATTATGGGGTCATCAGTGTTTATAGTGTGTTTCTTAGTGTGGTGGTTTGAATAAACTGGGCCCCATAGACTCATAGGGAGTGGCACTATTAGGAGATGTGGCCTTGTTGGAGTAGGTGTGACCTTGTTGGAGAAAGTGTGTCATTGGGGGTGGGCTTTGAGGTTTCAGATGCTCAAGCCAGGNCCAGTGTCTTGCTCTTCCTGCTGCCTGCTGATCTGGATGTAGAACTCTCAGTTACCTCTCCAGCACCGTGTCTGCCTGCTTCCCGCCATAATGACANTGGACTAAACCTCTGAACTNTAAGCCAACTCCATTGGCTTACATAAATGTTTCCTTTATAAGAGTTGCCATGGCTATGGTGTCTCTTTACAGCAATAGAACCCTGACTAAGACTCTTAGGTCACCCTTGCTGCTGCTTTTTAAATCGAGAGGAAACTCTGACCCTTATTTATTTTGAAACAGGGCCTCATTATGTAAAGCAGGCTGGCCTTGAATTTACAGAGCTCCACCTGCTCCTGTCTCCTGAGTGCCGGGATTAAAGGCATGCACCATCATGCCTGGCCCCCATTCTTCCTCTTAGGTATCTTACTATGTGTTCCTAGCCCTCATTGGCTGCAAAGGAAGCTGGGAAAATGCATTTGGGATAATTTTTGACTTTACAACTGAAAGGGAACAAGGAATATGAGTGTTAGGTGAGACAGTTGTTGAATGAATTGACCAGTGTTGGCTTTGTCCCTTGGCTGGAATAGATAGGCCAATGGAAGGGGACAGAANTAAATATAAGGAGCCAGGCTAGGCAAAAAGCTACTGAATTTTGGATGGAGTGACACNACAGAGGGCTGAGAGNAGAGNTCCTTAGGACTCTGAGGTGTATTAGATTTGGGGTAAAGTGAATGAGACTTCCAGACTAATACTTTTCTTGCTTTAACAGTTAAAGTTTGCTTAGGGCTGTTCTTGGTTCCCAGGGGTAGCAGGCAGCTGGATTTATGGTCATAGGTTCTGCTGAACCTATGCTCAAGCCAGGCCCCAGCTTGGATGGGGTCCCACAGAGCCCCAGCCCCACAGGGGTAGGACTCAAGGGGTGACACTGGAAGAAGGAAGGACACCAGGCCTGGGGTTGTGCCTTAGGGACCAGCATGAGTGTTTGGGGATTGAGGCAGAAGGAAAGTCAGGGCACTCGGTTTGGGAGGGGGTCTCAGGAGCCCATGGGCTGCAGGTGAAGCACTTGGTCTGCCTGAGNAGCAGGAGAAATCTTTACCTGCCCTCATCTGCCATGGACACAAAGGCCTCAAATTGGACCTGTTTAATGAATCCTGCTGGAAATTCCCCATTCTCAACATTTAAATAACATGAGTTGAGCCNTTGATCCNGTTCACTTTGTAAACTACTCAACAGGAATTGCTTTTTGGTGATCATTTATTTCCTCCGCTGTGAGCCAGTGGCCCAAATAGAAAACCTCAGAGGTTTGCCTTTCCGAAGCTCTGCCTGGGCTTGTCCAGACTCCAGCCAGAGGAGCTGAGCCGCCCCCTCCCTCCTGCAGCTCACAGGATGGGGGCCAGGGTGACCTATATTGACTCCAATTCACCATGCATTTCAAAGCAGATTAGGGAACCCTTTGAACAAGGCCCTGGGCAATCAGGTGTCCTTGCCAGCACCTCAGGAACCCACATGAGGCCCAAATAGTGGCTNATGCTGATTCAAAGTGTTTTCTGGAATTCCAGCCTGAGGTTACTTTCTGCTGAAAAAAAAAAAATCACTTTGCAAAGGAAGTGACTGCAGGTTTCAAGGAGGACCCTCAGAGCTGACTGAGGAGGATCCCAGAGCTGACTGAGGACTCCTCGAACTGAATCCTGACAGATGAGGAGATGANACATTCAGGAGAGGTGTGTGTGTAAGGGGGAGTTTGTTTCCAGGCAGCTAAGTTAAGTTTTCACACTGGACAAATATGTACAAGCCTCACTCAAAACTCTTGGCTATTCTAGCTGTTGGAATAACTTGGATTTAAGAAAATCTCAAACTGGATGTGGTGGCATACACACCTGTTACCCCAGTGCTTGGGAGGTAGAGACAGGAGGGCCAGAAGTTCAAAGTCATTCTTGACTGCATAGTAAATTTGAGATCAGCCTGAGCTACACATGAGACCATGCCTCAAAAATATTCTCATTCTACATATAAAAAGTATGTATATAATTATACTAATATGTGATATACGATATATGCAATGATACGTTATAGTTGTTTTATAATATGTGATATATAATTTAACTTATGAAGTGTATTATGTATCACATACATNTATAATTTTCTATTCTTTGCAGTGCTGGAGATGGAACCTAGGGTCTTACACTTGTTAAGCCAGGTGTGTACCACCGAGCTAAACCTCCTGCCCATGTTCTTATTTAACGTCTGTGGTCAAATATTAGATAGTGTAGAAGTTTGCATCCTAAGACATTTCACACATGCATATAAACACACACATGTGCATATCCACGCACTCTCACACCTACACACTCACAAACATGCAGACCTCCCACACATGCGTGTGTGTGCTCGCGCGCTCACACACACACACACACACACACACACACACACTGCAGTTGAGGAGTTTCCTTCTCAGACACTTGTTAGGTATTGCTGACTTTGCATTTCCCCATGCCCCTTTCTCCCAGGCCCACTCTAGCTTCTCTGGCACACACTCCTTTCCCTCTCAGCCCATTGCTGCCTCCTCCTCCTTGCTCAGTGAATTGTCCCCAAGTGCAGTGACACCACGGAGGGACCTATGCCTCTGAGCTGTCCTAGGTGAGACAGTCATACTGGAACTTGTGTCAGGGACAGAAGTGAATGGAAAAGCTTGTAGGAAAAAAGAGCTTCCCTCTTCCATTCAAAACCGTGCAAGNAAAGAGCCACGGAGAAAGACCAGAAAACTGGGCATTCAGCCTTTCTTAATATTCTTAGCACCAACATCACAAAATTATGATGCTTGAAAGATTAACCTGAGGGGGCGACATTTAGTTCAGGCCTCAGCCTCCAGGTAAAGAGAGACTTCAATTATTTGAGACAGATGGCTGGCTGTGTCTAATTTTAGATGGCCTCCAGGAACAGACCGAAGCTTCCCTTGGTGACCAGTCTGAGTCCATGATAATCGGGGTGGAGATGGCAGTGTTTTACTCTGAGATGTCAGAGGCCATTACTGTCACCTAAATGCAGAACCGGAGGGCAGGACCAGTGTACTCTGGAGTTGTGGCAGCTTAATTGTCTTCACTTCTCCACAGACCACTTCACAACTGCAACAGTACAGAGGCTCTGCTGGGAAGTCCTCCCGCACAGTTTCAAACCAGCTTCTAATTATTGATGTGTGTGTGCACACGCACACACACACACACAAATATGGAGGTCAGAGGTCGACACTGGTGTCCTCTATCACTCTCCACTTTATGAAGACTTTCATTGAACCAGGAGCTTTCCAGCTACACTGACTAGCCAGTGAGCCCTAGGGACCTTCCTNTTCCCTCCTCCCCAAACACACACCACACTTGGCTTTTATGTGGGTCCTGGGGATTGGAACTCAGGTCCTCATGCTTGCACAGCAAATGCTTTACCTATTGAGTCACCCCCCACCTCCAGGCCCCATAACTCCTCTTGGTTCGTTGGGCTTAGTGGATGAGAGGACAGCTCACCCTTCTGCTCTTGGTTTTCTTCCACAGCTTCAGGTAGTGATTTATTTCTGATTTGTCTAACTTAGGCTCCTAACGACTTAGTTTATCTATTAAACATGCCATTGTTTGCTAAAACTGGAGATACTTCCAGAAACAAAGGTATTTAAAGTTGCTCTGTTGGTGGCTCAAGAAATTCGTGTGTAGGGACTTCATTCCTGCACACATTCATACACTCAGAGCCTTTTAATATAGTTTTCACTTGATATCAATTACTTCATTTTCAATTTTCTTAAAAATTTAATGTTACATATTAAGGTTTTTGCCTTTTTCTTAGAGTGATTGTATATATCAGCATATGAGATTTCATTACTGATTTCCTCATGATTGACTCAACCATTTTCTTCTTGTGGAGAATTTAAATAAATTCCAATTAGAAAAAAAAAANGAAACTAAAAATAGAACTACCCTAGGAGCCAGCTACACCACTNCCAGGCTAGCACCCAAAGGACCCCATGTCCCATCACAGAGACACCTGCAGAGACATGTTTTCAGCTGCGTGTTCANGGCAGCCCGGATGGAAGCAGCCAATTTCCATGTACAGTTGAAGAAAGGGCTACAGAGACACCTGGGGTTTATTCACAAAGAAAATTGAACTCAGGACATTTGAATGGCTAGAACTGGAAATTATCACATGTGAATCCTAGGTTTTACTGTTTATGNACATGTATGAGTGTATGGAGAACGTAGGTTAGGAATCCAGAAAGCGGNCCATGAGAGGGTTAAGGAACGTTTGGGGACGGGGAAGAAGAGGAAAAAAGAGAGACAGGTGACATTGGAGTGGGAGGAAGGAGACCAGGAGCAGAGGGCAGGGAGATGGCGGAGGAGAGCGGGAAGGTGGGTCCTTTTCCATGACTGGCTCCTCTTTCTGGCCTAGAGAGGGAAAAGTACAATTTCGTCACTAAGAAATACTGAGAGAAATGATGAGGCCCAGGGATGCTTTCTGATGGGNGCAGCCTTCAGAAGGAGTTATCAGAAATGTTGCACCTGGAGGCAAATCATGAAGGAAGCTGGCAAGGTCCCTCCTCAGGTGAAAACAGACTTGCCCGTGTGGGCTGGAGGAAAGGCAGCTCTTTAGAGTCCACAACAAGACTGCCAATGTCACAGCACAAGGACACATATTCAGGAAAAGATGAATCAGAGAGTGGATGCGGACAAAATAATCCGAAGTTGTATGAGAGAGGTGAAAAGCAGCTAAGGACAGTGTTAAAAATGTGTGGATGAGTGTACCAGTCAGCGCTGCAGCACTGTGGGGAAGGGCGGCCGCACACGACTTATGGAGCAGAACGCTGATTTTCACTCATTGTTCTAGAGGTTCAAGCCCAAGATTTGAGGATGTTCATTAGTTGGGGGCTTGGGTGAGGATGAGTGTGTGTGTTGGAGTGAACACTCATATCTTCTTCCACAAAGAAGGTGATGAGGGGGTGTTGGGAGGAATGGGGAGAGGGCAGTATTCCATTGGGGGGGTTGAGTGGGAATGACCCCAGAAGCTCATGTATTTGAGTACTTGGTGCCAAGTTAGAGTCTTTGGGAAGGATTAGGAAGTATGGCCTTGCTGGAGGAAGTGTGGCACTGGGGGCAGGCTTTGAGCATGTAAAACATTGCCATCATTTGGGGTTTTCTCTCTGCTTCCTGTTTGTGGTTTGAGATGGGAGCCCTCAGCTCTTAGCTTCCAGCTCCAGTTGCCATGCCTACCTGCTACTCTGCTTCTCAGCCACGATGGGGATGAACTCAACCCTCTGTCACTGTAAGTCCAACATGAATCGTTTCTTCTAGAAGTCACCTTCATCGTGGCTTATCACAACAGCAAGCAACTAAAACACAAATAGTCTCCTTCAAGATTCCCCTCCTAGTGACTTAAGGACTTTGATCTAAAGCCCCATCTCCAAAGACTCAACAATTTCCCACACTGTGAACACAGTGACCACACCTCTACCAAGAGGGCAGGTCAGTGGTCTACACGATCGGTTCTCAACCTGTGGGTTGTGACCCCTTCGGCAAACCTCCTTCTCCAAAATATTTACATTACAATTCACAACAGTAGCAAAATTATAGTTATGAAGTAACAATGGGATTATTTTATGGTTAGGGGTCACCAGGACGTGAAGAACTGTATTAAAGGGTTGCAGCATTAGGAAGGTTGAGAACCACTGGTTTAAACTGTAGCCATGAATACACCAATCTCAGGAGCATATCACCATACTTCAGTGAGACTGAAGGTTGGAAAGAGCAAAACCCAATGAACAGAGAAAGTTCAAGGATTCCAGGGCAACATTTCTCTAACGTTTTGGTGTCAAAATCCTTTTGTGTCTTTAAAAATCTGTCACAGGGCTGGATTGACCAGGTAGTAGTTAAAAGCATGCACTGTTGCTTTCCAGAGAACCCAAGCTTGTTTCTCAGAATCCATGTTGGGCAACTCACAGCAGCCTGTAACTCCAGCCGCAGGGGGCCCGATGCCCTCTTCTGACCTCTGAAGCCAACTGTCTCACATAGACATACCCACATACACATACACATAGATTGTTTTCTTAAGTTCAAAAAATTAGAGCCCCCCAACTTTCATTTTAAAGTTAAAAAATTAGGACCTCCCAACTTTTATATTAATCAATGGTATGTATTAATTCTTAGATATCAGAAATTTAAATTGAGAAATCTTAAGAAAAATATTTACTTGTTATTATATCATAATGATATTTTGTATTTCTTTTAATAAATACTTAAATTATAAAACAAATATCAATGAAAAAATCAGCAATATTTCCTCAAACAAAAACATTACTAAGAAGATGACTATTAGCTTACAGATTTGCAAATGTTTGAAAATTTTATTTCCGACTCAGTGGGTAAAGTGATCCCCAGCACCCATGCTAAAGGCTAGCATGGTTGTGCAACCCCAGTACTGGGGCTGTGGAAACAGACAGATCCTTCAGCCAATTGGTGAACTTTGGGCTCCGTGAGAGATTCTGCCCCAAAAGCTTTGGTGGAGAGCAATTGAGGAAGATAAGCAACATGAAGCCTTAGCCTCCATCTACGTGCACATGTGTGCACACACACACACACAAGTAGATGCTCCCACATATCATAAACCACATACAAACACACAAAAAATTTTAAGGCAAGTATTTTTTAATAGAATATGGCTGGATTCTGGTTGCATGTGTCTGGTGTGTGTGCACGTNTCTATGCGTGTTTATGTGTGTGGAGTGCACACATGTGGGAGGGTGTGCAAGAATGTATGCACACGTGTGTGNAGGCCCCGAGGCCTCCTTGATCATTCTTTACCTTATTCACTGAGGCAGAGTCTCTCAATTGAAACCAGAGCTTACAGGTAACCTAGCTAGTCTGCTTGCTCCAGGCCTCCCCTGTAATTATCCTCCACGTGCTGGGATTACAGGTGACCCATCACACCCTCCTAGCATTTACATGGATGCTGAGGATCTGAACATCAGTCCTTGTACTTACGTGGCAAGTGTCTTACCTGCTCATCCATCTCTCCAGCCTCTCCACCTTGTGTTTTTGAGACAGGATCTCTCACTGTTACGTAGAACTCACTGATTTGGCTAGACTGACTGGCCAATGAGCCTCAGGGACATGCCTGTTCTGCCTCCTCAGCACTGGGATGGCAAGCATGCTATATCACATCTAGATTTTTTTACATGGGTCTGGGGACTGGATTTTTTACATGGGTCAGCCCTCATACTTGTACAGAATGAACTTACCAACTGAGCCATCTCTCCAATCCCCAATTATACTTTTTGTGGCGAGTTTGTCTGCCCTTTCATGCCTTGTTGGCTCTGAGGAACATCTGTCCATCAAGGCAATGTCCTTGTGAGTCTTAATTGAGAGCTGGAAGTCACCCTAACTGCCAAGGAGTTAGTCTTTCAGAGCTAAATCAGCCTTGAAGACAGTGCCCTCCGGAGACTGGAGCCAGGGCAACGAGGTCTTTGCTATTCCTCTCAAGACATTCAAAATTCTTTAGAAGCTCCTGTTGATGTCATAATACATTTGTACAAATTGAAAAGACACGGTCACAATTCCTAGGGTCATATTTTGTNAGTGGAGTGGGTGTAAAAATTAGATTTTTATGAATGAGTTATTTCCATGCCGTTGTATTCTCTAGGTAGTTGAACATTTGTATTTTGATTTGATTAAGCAGTCTACCATAGCACAAACTGTAATAGGCATCTTGCATGAACGACTTCACATAGTTAGAACTTCAAAGGTTGTTTTTTCTTTCTGCTAAGACCTGTGTTTTTTACTGTAGTATTGAGAAACTGTGAAAGCTTTTTGAAGCTTACTGGACTCAATTTTCATTGTTGTTATGTTGTTTTCTTGCCACAGAGCTACAGCTGGNGATGGAGTGTTAAGTACTCATGCATCTAAGGAGAGATGTTGAACCACCACTGGCCTCTGTGTAAATAGGGTTTCATAAAGCAGTCTAGAAAGCTGGCCCAGTAGTGTAGCTATAACCTCAGAACTCAGGAGGCCAAGGCATGAGAATTTCAGCTTAAGGCCAGCCTGGGCTACATAGTAAGACTCTGTCTGAAAAAAATGAAATAAGAGCTGTGGAGATGGCTCAGTGGATCTCCAGAACTCACCTAAAATTCCAGGCGTGTGTGGCAAGCTGCCTATAATTTAAGCCCCAGGAGGTAGAGACAAGGGATTCTCTAAGCAAGCTGGCTAGTGAGACTAGCCCTATCAATGAGCTCCGAGTTTGACTGAGAGGCCTGCAGTAAGGTGGAAGAATGATTAAGATTCCTGACATCAACCTTGGTCCCCATATGCACACACGCACACAAAATGGAAAAAAGATAAAACACCCTTCTTACCAAAAATGCACCCCCACAATTCTGCCTCGTATAGCTTGTCAATCACGTGTATTTTAGGTATTGATATAGCAATAGGGAGTAGGATATTTTCCTACTCTTCCTGTTGCTGTGATAAAATACTCTGACAAAAGCGACTTAAGGGAGAAAGAATTCATCTTGGATCACAGTGGGAGGTTAGAGACCATCATGGTAGGGACGTCACAGTGGCAGGAGCCTGAAGAGGTTGTTTACATTGTATCCACAGTCAAGAAACAGAGAGCCATGAATGCTTGTGCCGAGCTCACTTTTTCCTTTCCATGTAGTTCCAGGATACTAGCNTAGGGAATGATGCTGCCCACATTGGGCCACGTCTGCTGTTCTCAATTAACATAATCAGTATCAATTCCTCAGAAGCATGCCCAGAGGCCCGACTCCTCAGAGGTGATTCTGAATCTCATCAAGTTGACAGCTGAGACCAAGCATCACAGATATTTTACTAGTAAAAAATCTTTGTAGAGAACTGTAGAAGCATAGAATTTCCCACACCCNATTTTGAACCAAGCCAGGGAGCTGTCATGTGGAACCACAGAGAACAAAGTGTTGTAGGGGGCACAAGTGTACTCCACAAGGGACTGGTTCATATCTAGAAATAGCTAAAGCCAAGGAGCTGGTTCTCAGAGCATTGACAGGGTGGCAGCAGGGTTAGGGGCATTTGCAGTTGTGGTGGAAGGAAAGTCTTTCACAGAAGACTTAGGGTTGCGCTGAATTTATATTTAAACTCTGCTTGATGTATCTGAGACCTTGACTGGTCCCCAAAAGGCCCATAGGTACTATTTCCAGGTAGTGGAGGCTTTAGAATCTGGAGCCTAGTAGAAAGCTAGGCCAAGGCATAACTTTTGTCATAGTCAGCTAGAGTTGTCAACTTGACAGAAACCTAAAGCCGCATGGGAAGGAGGAATCTAACTGAAGAACCACCTGGATTTGATTGGCCTGGAGGCATGCCTATAAGGCATTTTCTTAATGGCTGATTGATGTAGAAGGTTCCAGTCCACTGTGAGTGGTGTCACCCCTGGGTGGTGGTACTGGCTGTAAGAAAGCAGGCTGAGCCAGCCACAGAGAACAAGTCAACAAGCAGTGTCCTCCTCCATGGCCTCTTCTTTAGTTCCCACCTCCATGTTCTTATACACATCTAGATGAAGCAGTGTCCTCCTCCATGGCCTCTTCTTTAGTTCCCACCTCCATGTTCTTGCCCTGGTTTCCCTCATGTTGAACTCTAACCTGTATGTTAAAATTAACACTTTCCTCCCCGAGTTGCTTTTGGTCAGGATTTTATCACAGTGATAGAAAGCTAACTAGGACATCCTTGACATGGATATTAAGGCCCCAGCTGCTGCTTTCTTTCCCTTTGCTTCTTGGCCATCAAGAGATGAACACACTGCCTTGCCCATGCTTCTACCCTGCTGTGCTGTGCTACCACAGGGCCAAACAACAGGACCAAGTGACCCTGGGCTGAAGCCCTTGAAGTCGTGGGCACAGGTGAGCATTCACTCCTTCTAATAGGTGTATCTCACATATTCTGCCACAGTCCTAGGAAGTGAGTTAGTGCGCCGTCCCTCCAAACTTTGCTTGTACCAGTGAGGAGAGTAAGAAGCAAGAGTCTGCGGCTGACTAGAAGAATGCGGGGGAGGGTAGGCTTCAACTGGGGAAGCCCCTCCCAAAGGGGGAAGAAGTATCTGCCCCACACAGAAAGCATAGATCCGAGACTGACTTCATAGATCCAGAAAGAATTTTACCTTCTTTCCCTGCCCCCAGTCTGAGCGGAGTGGGGGGATGGGGGGTGGGGAAGCAACAAGGAAATTTAAAAAAAAATGGCATTATCTCCCTGNATTCTCCCCCAGTTCACTCCCAATCGTCACTGCAGCGTCTAAGCCCAGATCAGACCAAGAGTTTTAAATTAAATGAGATTAAAGTTTTGATTCAGATGTTATTGAACATTTTAATACCTCCAAATGCGACTGTTATTTAGTTTTAATACTTTTCAGTGGCTGTAAAGGCCATAGGATCTGCTTCAAATACCAAATGAAAGACAGAGGGGTTACAAAAAAAAGAAGGGATTTGAATGTTTTACTCCACTTGCTTTGGGTTGCTAAATATACTCACTGTGGCAGGACAGGGGGTCTTCGTGCGTAGATCCTTATTTTATGTGATGAAATTTCCCTAGGATTAGTGGCCAGATGTNGAATTTGGTCACAAGTTACAAAAAGCATTACAGTTTTAGATAACACTAACAACAACTCATAGGAGAACCCTTATCACTGACAACGGAGACACCCCACCCACAATAGGGTCTCATGTAGCTAGAGTTGACCCGGAACTCCATATGTAGCCAAGGATGACCTTGATCCTCTGATGCTCCTGCCTCCACCTGCTGAATGCAGGATTACAGGTGTGCAGTACCATGCTCAGTCTTATGCTATACTGGGGATCAAAGCCAGGGCTTCATGCTAAACTAGCACACTCACACCTGGAGTTCCCCCCTAGTCTCCAGAAGAAAAAGAAAAAACAAGCAAAAAACATTTTTTCCCTTTCTTTGCACCATTGTTGTCCTTGTGAGAAAAATGTTCAAAGTCGGAGTCACAACAATCCAATGTAGAAAGTAGAGCAAGCCTCAGAGCACCTAATTTCCTTTTTGTTTTGATCACTATGTAATTATAGTATTTAGAAAAAAATACACAAAAATCATACAGACTTTACTTTTCAAAAGCAAAACTATGATTATACAGTTCATATTTGTCTTCATTTTGTTGAATCCTTCCATGTTAATGCACAGAGATCTGCTTTAGTCTATGCTGTCATTTTCTCGTGATATAAGTGTATCCCCAAAGATGCACGTGATGGGGGCTGGTCCCTAGAGTGACCATGGTTTTTAATTGGTTGATTCATTAAGATGTGGAGAGGTGGCACTGGAGATGGCTCTGTGGGCAAAAATATAGTTGCTGTGCAAGAACAAGGACCTGAGTTCAGAGCACCAGCACCCGTGAAAAGCCAAGCATGTTGCCACTCATCTATANCCACAGTACTGGGTGTGTGGAAATAGGTGGATTCTGTGGCTCTGCTTGATGGCCAATCTAGTCCAGTAAGCTCTAGGTTCAGTGAGAGACCCTGTCTCAAAAAAAAAAAAAAAGGTGAAGAATGATTGATGAAGATGGCCAATGTCAACTTGTGGTGTTTCCACATGTGCCTGCTTAGATGAGCAGACAGATATGGGGAGAGGGAGTGAGGAGGAGGAGGGAGAAGGAGAAAGAGAGAGGGAGGAGGAAATGGAGAGATACTTAGACCTCTGGGGCTACCGATCTTGGAAGGGATTAATGTAGAACTCATGGGACCCCAGTTAGTCCCCGAAGAGTGAGTTCTTATAAAAATAATATGACTGGCTCTTTCTCACTCTCTAACTTCTTATCTTTCCATTGAGCTCCTTACCAGTGTCATGACTCCTGCTATGAGGCCCTTAACAGAACCTAGTACAAGCTGGTGACATATTCTTGAACCTTTGGCTTATTTTCTTTATAAAATACCCAGCCTTAGGTATTTTGTTATAGTAACGAAAGCTGGACTAAGACAGAAAATTAATACTGATAAGTGGAAGCCTTGCTATAACTCTACCAGAAAGTGTGGGAATGGCTTTGGAACTAGGTAATTAGTAGAGGTTGGAAGAGTTTGAGGGAGTAATCGAGAAAATGCTAGATTGCAGCAAATGGAGCTGGAGGGGTGACTGAGATAAGGGCTCAAGATAAGGGTACTAGGAAATTACTGTAGGTACTGAGTATCCTATGGAAATTGGAGCAGTGGCTATCATTACATTGCTATAGAAAACTTAGCTGTGTCTATTCCCTAAGGTTTATATATGGTTAAACCAGAAAACAATCATGTAAGGTATTTGGTGGAGGGAGTTTCTGAACAGCAAATATTGGTAAGCCTTTATGGGGAGTCTCAGTGAGACTCAGAAGACTAGTTATTGTTTTCATTGCTGGAACAAAATGCTGGACAAAGGCACCTCAGAGAAGGAAAGTTTATTTTGGCTTATGACTTGGGGTCACAGTCCTTCATGGCTCGGAAGCCATGGTGACCCGAGTATAAGGTAGCTGTCACGAAGGCTGGTGCTCACCTCACTTTTTCCTTTTTGTCGAGTCTAGGCCCCCAGCCCACAGGACAGTGCCAGCACATTCAGGATAGCCTCTCTCCTTGTTAATCTTTTCTGGAAACATCCTACAGTGCATACCCAAAAGTGTGTTTACATGGAGATTCTAAGACCATTGACACTGACAGTGGATNTTAACTATCACACTCAGATGGAGAGAAGGCAAACAGAACAAATGGGTTAGGGGGAGAGGGAGGGAAAAGGATGAAATGGTCTAGAAGAGACCTCTTGCTGGAGAGATNAAGGTTGTATCAAAGAAGGCTACCTGCTAAAATGACAGAAAAGAGGCCAGGGGACTCCTTGGAAGGCCTGGGAACTGTCTTTCCCAGCACAGGCCCAGAAGCCTAGAAGGGTAGACATGTGTCAGGAACGGCTCTGGGACTGGCCCAGACTGTGTCTGGTTCTGCTCACACCATTGGGTAAGGCATTCTGTGTACTGAGTCTTTTTCTGTCCCACCAGCCGGCTCTTAAATAATGACACAGGGACTTAGTATTAATTATAAAAGCTCGGCCTTAGCTTAGGTTGTTTCTAACTAGCTCTTATAGTTTAAGTGAACCCATTTCTATTAATCTAATTGCTGTCGCATGTTTCATGGCCTTTACCTTTCGTCCTGCGTGTCCTGCTTCCTCTGTATCTGGCTGACAACTCCACNTTCTTCTTCCCAGAGTTTCTCTCTGCCCTGAAGTCCCACCTACACCTCCCTCCTAGCTATTGGCCATTCAGCTTTTTATTACACCAATCANAGCAATGCATTTTCATACAGTGTACAAATATCCCACAGCAATTCTGCGGTAGCTCTGGCTGTGGGTCCTGCAGACTCAGCACAGCTCATGCCAGCAGTAGACCTCCTTGTCCCTGTGTTGTGCTCCTTTAGTCTTGCACAGGCCACAGAGAGTAACAATGGCTTTCACTGGGACTGTGAAGGTTCAAGTAGAAGTCAGCCATAGGCGTGGAGCTGCCACAGAAAGCCCTGAATGGGGTGACACACAGTGTAGCTGCAGTCAGGATCCCAGAAGGGAGGAATCAGAAGCTTGTAGTGTCCACCTGGGAAAGCCAGACACCCAAACGAGCAGTAGGAAATTCCATGGGGATGGGGCTTCCTAGGGCCTTGAGAGACTGCTCACATAAGTGCCTAGAANATGGTGCTAGGGGTGAGGAGATGGCTCAGTTGGTGAAGTGTCTGCTTGCTCAAGCATGAGGACCTCACATCTGTGCACATCTCTACCCACATCTGTACCCTTACTGCTGGGAGGGTGGAGACAGTTAGATCCCTGGAGCTCATCAGCAAGCTAGCCTAGCCCACTCTGTGAGCTCCAGGTTCAGTGAGAGACCATTTCTTAAAAAATAAAGCAGACAGTGGCAAGATGGCTCAGAGGGTAAATGTGCTTGCCACCAAGCCTGAGATTGATCCCTGGAATCCATATGGTGGAAAGCAAGACTGCCTTTGGCAAGGTGTCTGCTGATCTCCACATGTACACTGTGACCTCAAAAGTGGAAGGAGCTGCTATGTTCGTGCACCGGGAGACTCAATGCTATTAAGATGTCAATACTTACATCATTGATCTGTGGTTTTAATGCAAAACCTCAATCGAAATTATATTAGATGTTTTTCTTAGTAATTGATAGGATGATTCTAAAATGTGTGTATAAGAGCAAGGAATCTATAGAAGCTACGATAAGCAGAAATCCCCCCTCAAATGTTAATGTTACAATAAAGAATGGAATCTACTTCTAGGTGGTCTCCACCCTTTAGAGTCCATCTAGTTGGATAGGTCAGTCACCTGGCTGAGAAACAATCCCTAGGAAGGTGGGTTCACCTTCAGCCATCTAAAGAGATGGGAGGAATAATTATCCCGTTAATGAGATAATTTGCTTTTTCCTTCCCAAAATTCCTACCCCTCAGCACAGTCCCTACAAACCACCATGAGGTTTTGTTGACTTTTCTTTCAGATGCCAGCCAGAGCCTGTGTGCCTTTTCTGGTACTTTGGACTTCCTCCTGCTTTCTCTAAACTCCCCTCCCCACAGTGTGGCTCTTGTCTGAATGTAGCTGACCTTCATGCCAGCTTAAGGCAGTGTGGCTTCCCCTCCCACTTCGTTCTCCATTTTTCTTCCCTGGGCGGCTGTGGATATTTGCAACTTGCCTGCCCCAGGTTTTTCTCTTCAACACTAGTCAGATTGGTCCTTGAGCTTCTGTTTTAGTCTGTTCTTAAATTCTTTTATAAGGAGACTAAGGACTCCGAGAGGGGACCCCAACTTCCTCGGTATTAGCTACACCTTCAGTTTTAGAACTTGTGATCAGTAGATGCTCCATGCTTTGAAGACAGAAGCAGTGTCCATCATTGCAGCTTACCTTATAATGACAGTCAACAGTCAACATGAAAGATTAATGTGACCACATTGATGCTTTTTTATGCCACATAAACAATCAGTGCAACTACCAGCTGGAGCCTCTAACTAATGTCACTCATGCTGCTCTTTATCAGGTGGTAGCATCCAGTCCTGGAGACTGTGGCTTCAGTTGCATCACACTCTCCCCTTTAGATGCCAAGGTCAAGTCTCAGCCTCTCATTGACTGGCTATACATCCGGTTCCCCACAAATCCTTCCTCATGTTTGATTAATTGTCTAGAGCTCAGGGCAACACTTTCTAATACTTATTAGTTTATTAGGTGATACCGATGAATGGATGGATGGAGTGAGGTGTGAGAAGAGGGCCTCCATGGATTTGACTTTCCAGAAACTCTCCAATCCCTGTCCTTGTTGGTCTTTATGGAGTGGTCACTGTATACTTGGTGGTTGATTAAATCACTGGCCATTGAGTGCTGAACCATCTATTGAGTCCCATTAAAAATATTTAATAATTAAAAAAAAGATTTGACTCTTAAATCTGTACTTTATTCAGAAAGCCACCAATCTGAGAAGAGAGCGGATTAGAAGCCTATAGAGCTGCCCTCCTGTCTCATCTTCAGCCAATAGATTGCAGGGGGTGGTGAACAATGGTCACCAGTCATTCCAGAGTTGAGTCTTGTCCCTCTGGGTGGCTGGTCAGTCTTGTCTCTGAGATTCAGGGTGCTGGTGAATTTCTTCCTACCACCTTCTCTGGGTAGCAGGGGTTGTGCAGACACCAAGGTCACTGAGTTTATATTTCCCTTGGGTTTGTGTTCTTTGGGTTACATTGAGATCAAGGGTAACTCAGAGCAAACAAACCATTAGCCTCATGGCATGTGTGTGCTGAGCTTCCTCCCCATTCAAAACTCCGAGCAAACGTGCTCTTCCAATTGAGAATGTAGAGTGCTCCCTCTGTCCCTTGTGAACTGGCTAGGCTGGACCTCAGCCATAGGATCTGCACAATCTAAATCTCTGGACAATTTGAACTCAATTCCACAGAAGCGGGGCAGGGTGTCCTCTTCCTCAGTGTTCAAACTCCTGCATCATCCNTAGCTTTAATCTGGACTTTAACCAGAAGAATGCAAAAGTCCAGTTTGACTTCCACAGACATTGTTAATATTTATGGTTAGAAGTGACATTAACTTTTTAAATGGGCCAGATGTTTTGGTACCATATATCTGTTTTCCCAATGCTCAGAAAGCTGGGGCAGGAAGATCATGGGTTCAAGAACCCCTGGGGGAGATGGCTAGAGAGATGGCTGGGCGGTTAAGTGCACTTGCTGCTATAGGAGAGAACCATAATGCAGTTTCCAGACTCACACTGGGCAGCTCACAACCTCCTTTAACTCCAGCTCCAGGGGATCCAATACCTTCTTCTGGTCTCCATAGGCACACACACACACACACACACACACACACACACACACACACAGTTTAAAAAGAGATCTGCCTGGGTTATATAATAGAGCAAGGCCTTGTCTTAACTCCTATCCCTTCCCCCAATATACTGGAAGTGGAGCTCATTGTATCATGACGATCTGAAAATTAATGGGCTTGCATTCATGAAGCTCTATGTTTGTGGCTTGCTGCATGCCTGATACTAAATAAAGACACAAGTAAATGTGAGCTGCATCCTGCAGAATGATGCTTTTTTGAAATGTTCTCCAAGTTGTTGGTTCCTTTAGGCTAAATATATCTGCATTGGCTGGTCAAGAAGTAGGTGTCATCTGTAATGTCAGAGAAGCAAGGGGATGTGTCTTTGGATCGTGTTATATTAACAGACACCTGAAATAATAAATTTAGTAAAGAGAAATGTTCATGTTGGCTCAGTTTGGGAGGCTGGTTGATTCCATTGTTTTAGGTCGAAGGAAAATAAACACATCATGGAAGGAGCCATGGCAGAGCCCAAGTTACAGCTAGGCTGCAAAAGAGAGCAAGGCAGNTGCTGGCTCCCATAATTCCTTTCAAGGGCATGCCCCAGTGACCTAAGTTGTTCCAAAGGCTTTGCCTCTTTAGGGTCACACCACCTCCCAGCACAATATGGAGACCTAGCAACTAATGCATGGGCCTTTAGAGGACCTTTAACAAGGATACCATATCAAAAGATTCACAAAATCAGATCAGAGAGGGCCTGGGCTGTATGACACAGTGTACCAGCTCATTTAGCCAGTTAGTAGTGGATGCGTCCATACACAGTCAGCTTCCAAGCCCAGTCAAGGAAGGCTCCAGAGGACAAAGTCTTACTTTCCTAAAGTATCAGCTGGAGCCAGAACCCGGCTCTTTAATGCTGCTGTGAGCCCTATACTTCCTGAGGTGCTGAGCCTGACATGGCCCTGCACATTCTCTGCAAGCCGAAGCTCATTCCTGACTACTTGATATATGAACTTCTTTAATCCTCCCACATCTCCTCCTGGGGTGGGTGTTATTAATATTCTCATTTATGAATGAGGGAAGCCAGTTGCAAGAGGCTAAATCACTTACTTCAAATAAGTCATTAGTAGTAGAACTTGGATTTGACCCAGGCAGTCTGATCCAGGATCTGTACTTTTATCCAAAATATTATCCTGGCTAGATACAGGATAAGGAACCTTAGCATAGAAGCTATTTTGACTTTACAAATTGGAGGTATATAGGGAGAAAAATCATAATTTTTCAATTTTAAGATGAGGGTCTCCCATAGTGCCACCCCCTACCCAGTGTAAATGTGTGTTTGTATGGATGTGCATGCACTCGTGTGTGCANAGAGGCCAGAGGAGGCTGTTCTTTCTTGGCAATGCNATCCAGTTTGGCAGTTTTAGACAAGGCCTCTCACTTGCCAAGTAGTCTAGGCTGGATGACCAGGAAGCCCCAGGGATCCTCCTGTTGCTACCTCCCTAGGAGGTAAGTATTGTTTTGTGTCCTGCACAATAGTCTTTAATTTGTGCCCTTCCCCCCACAGCTTTATTTCCTTATTTTTCTACTCCCTGTCAGTCAGCTACTGACATTTTTAAAGTCAATATTTACANTAGCCATGTCTATGTTTAATTTATATAAAATGGCCCCTGTCATGTGCACTTGAAGAACTGAGCCATTTGTCACACATCATTTACCAAGCTTTATTTTTTCTACAATTACTTGCTCTTGATGGGACATTTATTTATAACAGAAAGCAGCCTTCTTTTAAAACATTAAAACTTAAACATTTCAGTGAATTCTCTTCACACTCGCACTGTCTGGAGTTTCCTGTAATATCCCTTTAGCTTTGACAGTTCAGTTCTATACAAGTGGAATTTGGGGGCTTGAAAGGGACGTCTTTTCTCATACAGCAGGCAAATAAGTGTTTTCTTCCTNCACTGGCTCAGGGAATGGAACCTAATCTCAAACTCCCTGAGCTGTGTTCTGAGGCCCCTGGTGACTTAAGCTCTGGTGGTGTGAGAGATTAATCAATCCCTGCCTCTGAGGTTTGCTGCTACTGCCGCTAGGCCAAGGGGCCTTCTAATTGACACGCAGCCCTGGAAT
>LZPO01017320.1:268125-280970 GCA_001675575.1 Neotoma lepida
ACTCAGCTGAGCCCTGCTGAAGTATCTGACTCCTAAGTCCATGGATGTAATGAATGGTTGCTCTTTTAAGTTTTAGAATGTTTTGTTATATAGCATTGGAGAGCAAGAACATACAGGTTGGGCATAAAGGCCACTCTGAGAATATCAATCTAGTATAGCCCTAAAGAATATTAATTATTCCCCAATATTCAAGGGGTTCATTCCAAGACCCTCAGTGGGTACCTACAACCAAGCATAGGACCTGTGATGTTTGCCTTTAACCGTCAACTTGACACAACCTAGGATCACCCATGTAGAGAGTCATATGAAGGGATTGTCTACTCAGGTTGGCAAGGATGAGCTCTGGAGATGACTGATGGGCTAACNGGTCCATGAAAGTGCCATTTACTTGATAAGATGCCTATCAAGGAAGATATTGGAGAAGAATGATCATTTGCCTGTCATATATAGGTTTAGGATGATTTTTACAGTCAAGTGTAGATTTCTAGAGCCAGGTGGGTGTACAGATTGGAGAGCAGATGACAGGTCTAGAGTGATGGTACCATTTGAAGAGTCACTAGCACAGGGACACTGTTAGGGTCTGTAGATGGGGTTAGGTCATCTGGGATGAATGTTCAGAAGGATGAGAGCCCAGGATCTCTGCCTGAGAAATCCCAACTTTTCTGAGTTGGAAGAGGAGGTAGAGGAGCCAAGAGAGGATTTTTGGAGGGAGTACCCAGAAAGATAAGAGGAAAGCCCATGTATATTGNGTTTTGGAAGCCAAGAGAAGAAATGTATTCCAAGGAAGGACTGACATCATTTGTGGTGGTTTGAAGAAAAATAGCCCCCACAAGCCCATAGCAAGTGGCATTATTAGGAGGTGTGGCCTTGTGGAA
Source organism: Neotoma lepida (assembly GCA_001675575.1). Classification (NCBI taxonomy): domain Eukaryota; kingdom Metazoa; phylum Chordata; class Mammalia; order Rodentia; family Cricetidae; genus Neotoma; species Neotoma lepida. Next base: position 269,001 of record LZPO01017320.1, read on the forward strand.
GTAAATGTGNCTTTGTTGAAAGAAGTNTGTCACTAGGGAGTAGGCTTTGANGTCTCAAAAGCTCAAGCTGGGCCAGGGTGTCACTGTCACTTCCTATTGTCTGGGGACCCAGATNTAGAACTCTCAGCTACCTTTCNAGCACCAAGTCTGCCTGTGTGCTGCCATGCTTCCTGCTATGGTGATACAGGACTAAACCACTGNACTGTAAGCCAGCCCCAATTAAATGTTTTCCTTTATAAGAGTTGCCATGGCCNAGGTGTCTCTTCACAGCAATAAAATTCTACGTATTAAGTTCCAGAGAGTTCTAGTAAGATGGAGACAGAAAATGAATGTTAGAACAGACTTTATGNAAGTTGTAGATGGCTTCAGCAAGAAGAGTTTCANTTGAAGTCAAGGTGGATTGGACATATGTACTGGAGCAAGTGGGTGGAATTTATATGGAATCAGACATAGATCTGGAGTTAATGCTTTGCTATCATTTGAATGTAAATATCTCCCAAAGGCTGTGTCTTTGAACACCCAAATTGCAGATGNTGATGCTGTTTTGGAAAGTTGTGGAACCTTTGGGAGAGGTACTAGCTAGAGGAAGTAAGTCTCTGGNGGACATGCCTGGAAGTTTATAGCCTAGTCACACTTCCTGCTCTGTGTCTGCTTCCTGATTGTTGAAATGTGAGCCAGCNTCCTCAGCCACTTGCTTCATGCCTTCTCCACCATAGTGTACTCTACCCTCAGAATAGACCCTTTCTCCCTTTAATTGTTTCTTGAGAAAAGTAACTAATACATAATTATACATACATACATAATACATAAACAAACAGAAGATTCTAGAACAGGTTTAAATGCTACTAGAAGGATCAAATAAAGAGGAAGAAAGAGAGGGCACTTCCTGTTTTACTCTCCCAATTGTTGCCAAAATATTCTTTTTAAAAGGAAATATGTGTTTGTGTGTGTGTGCACTCGCGGGGGTGCATGTGCATGTACAAACGTATTCACCAGCACTCTCAGCCTGATCAGATTTCTCCTTCATCTGCCTTCGCTGCTCTCAGAGCCTCCTCCACCTTTTGGGATGAAGCACACAAGGCCATCATTGTTGAATGTCTTGCCCATACTTAAGGTAGTCTCTCTCTCTCTCTCTCTCACACACACACACAAAGGTTTTTTTGTTGCTGTAATTTTGGCATGCTTCAAATGTCTCACACTGTTCCTTTTAGCAGNCCACCAATGTGGAATGAAAGCCCGTCATCTTTGGCTTCATTTCTCTCTGTCTGTCTCCTGTACGTCATCTGAAAGTGCATTAGTCATTGTCCTAAACCTGCAGTTACCTTAGGTTCCAGAAGAACAAGATGGTCCAGATAAGGACAATTACACAAGATGGTTAGGCTGAAACCTGGAGCAGAAGTGACCATTTTGNAGGAACCACATTGATCACTTCAAGAGGTGACAGTGATAAGGGCTTGGGCCACCTTGCAGACCAGAACTGAGACAATGATTGACCAGACCACACTTTGATCAGGACTGTTTAATGTAGACTTCTGGCCCAACTCTCTCACTGCTGAAAACTCATGTNGGTACCCTAAGGATAGACTTGAGGGTCACTAGACCCCTTTATTTACTTCCTTCCCCACATAGTTACATTGAGTACATCTCGTTTCTCCTTCTTCCTTCTCCTCTTNCTCCATCTCCTCCTCTTTTTCCTCCTCCTCTTCCTCCCCCTCCTATTCTTCCCCCTCTTATTCTACCTCCTCATCCTATCCTTCCTCCTATTCTTCCTCTTCCATTTCTTCCTCTTCTTCATCCTCTTCCTCCCCTTCCTATTCCTCCTCCTCTTCTTCCTCATCCTCATCCTCTTCTTCTTCCCCATCCTTTTCCTCCTCCTCTTCCTCCTCTTCCTCCCCCTCCTCTTCTTTCACCTGTTCTTCCATTGATGTACTGGGGATGGGTAAATGAGTCCAGCTCCTTTGAGCTGCCATAGCCAAGGCTTTTNTCCTGCAATCTCTGGGAACAGAAGCTGGGACAAAGTATAGTTCTCACTCAACACAGGTAGTTAAGAAATGGTGATTCCCTCCCCCCNCCCCCAGGCCTTACATTCATATTTCACATAACATACAGCAAAGACTTCCTCTGTGTCCATCCACTGAAGGAAAGTGGGCCCCACTCTATTTGGACAAACTTAGGTCATGTGAACCAATCACTGGGAGCAGAGAAATGTCACCGTGGATTGGCTTAGACCTGTGAGGGCTCATCCCTAGAGTCAGGGGTGGCTTTAGTGCCCCCTGGACTGAGCCCTGTTAGTCCATGGAGGCAGCAGAACAAGAGTAGTAAAGAAATGCTCACAGGTGGCTCTTCACGCTGCCCCAGCATCCCATGAGCCTTTGCACAGTCCTTAGAACAGTCACTGAAATGTCCCTCTCTGGTCTCTTATGTGAATACAAGGTCTTTGAGGGCTAGGACTGGAGATGTCTGGCCCACCATTGAAAGTGTAAGCATGCATAATATCTTTCCAAGCATGCAGCAGAAATTCTCTCAAGTGTTTATAAGGCTGAATTAAAACAGAGGGAAATAGAATGGATGACCAAGGAGTCCAGATCCCTATCTCAAAGCTAAGTAGGTTCTATTTATATGCAAAGACAATGGCCACCTCTCTATCTTGCTTCCATCCTTTCTTTCTCCCTTTTCTCTAATGGACAAAGAAAGGCTTGTTTTATTCATCTCTGGTCCTGCCCTCCCCTAATCTGTAGCTTGTCGGATGGTTTTTGTTTGTGCTCCCCATGTCCAGGATCCAGTGTGCCTGCTTGGTTTGCCTCAGGATGATGGACTGTGCAAACATCTGTTTCCAGGAATGGACTGCATTTTAATTGCATCAGAAAAGCAGAGGCGTCTTGCACTTCCTTACCTTTGGGGTTTAGAGTNGAGGATTATTGGTTTATTTATAATTCATGTCCTCTTCACTTCCGATTTTTAAAAAAACAATCACATTGAAACTGTGATGAACAGAGGAACTGTGTCCTTGAGAGGCAACATCCTGGTCTTGGATTGTCATTCTGGTTATAGCGAACTTGCTGTGTGACCTCATGCAACTTGTTAGGTATTTGTGGGCATGGGTTTGCCTCACTCATCTGATGAAAGACTAGATGTGTCAAAGTCAGAGGTGGATGAGTGCAGAGTTCTTCTTGGAGTGGTACCCAAACTTCCCTTTTGCTTCTCATCAACAGGTGCTGAGCATGGCTGGGGCAGGAGTCTGTTGGATATGCACATTACAAGACATAAGCCATGTAAATCCAGTAGGAAAGCTCACTTATGAAAAGTAGCTTTTTAAGCTATTCTGCACCAGTGGTGTTTTCCCAGTGATTGACAGGGCTTGTCAGGAACCCACCTCTACACTGACATTAATGGTTTGTGAGCAGGTCATTCCTGGAAACCCTTGACTGTGGTCTGACTTTATTATCTCCCTCCACCCCTGCCTTTGTTTTTAATAATGATGACACACCCCAGATAATAAGGACATTTTAATAGCACTCTTTAGCATNACTGTTCCGGCACCTGCACTGCTCCCGATTGCCCAGAGCATTCAGACTGGTTGCAGAACTCATGCAGAGAGAAAGCTGACTTCGACTCGAAAGCAAAGCTATGACTATAATTTCCCCCAATTGCAGTCTAGTCTCATTTGATTTGTGCTCAAGGGTCCTTCAGATGGATTGATTTCAACAGTTGGGCTATCTCGGTACAGCTGGGAGCCTGAAAAGAATTCACTTCGTGATTCTGTTAGACACCACATTTGTTTGGTATCAAAGTGACCAAGGAATTTGTCTCTAAGTGAGAGGAGAAGGGGACAGAGGGGTGAACTTGTACCTGAAGTTATATAAGAGAAAACCCTGAAGACAGGCTTTCTCTTGATGTGTCTTGCCTTTGACGATGACTCCCAGGCATCCCATGTATGAAATTCTCAGATTGTTGCTGACTGCTGTTGTGACAAGAGACGATTAGCCAGAGTGTGTATGTGTAAGAAATTTCTGTAATTATGCATCTTAACTAGTCAGCATCCTGCTTTATTTGTTTTTACCCAAACATGGACGTCCTCACAAACATTGTTTTCACAAATTTCTATATGCTTCTTGCCAGAAAGAGAGAGAGAGAGAGAGAGAGAGAGAGAGAGAGAGAGAGAGAGAGAGGTTCAAAAAGCTTGTTTTTATCTATGATTAAATCTAAGAGAATCTCCCACACTGCTCCCCAGCTCCTTGCCTCTCTGGCAAGCAGCGCAATCCATACATCAAATCCTGACAGCGCCTTAGTGCCAGGTTGCTGGCATCCTCCAGTCCTGATGGTCCCTTAACGCCAGGTTGCTGGCATCCTCCCACGGGAATGTGTGACCACTAAGCTGCTCAGCACCTGCACCCACTGATGATTCCTCCCCACTTCTTATTTTGTAATAGAGAAAGCAGATGCCAAAATGCATTTATATTTATGAATCTTCTGTCACTTGTCAGGATTATTTTCCTGTTCATGTGAAGTTTTATAAATTCATCCCGAACACTCAGTTCTTAAATGTGGTTTTTATCCCTTGAATCCACAGTAAAAGATTTACAAAAGAGGAAAGAGGGAAAGAATTANGGCACGGAATGGAAAATGATTGATGNAAACATAGAGGCATGCAGGATATATATTTTAAGAAAGGATTTCCAAGGAGGAATCTGTCATGGCAGGGCTGTAAAGTGTACACTCCATCACAGAAGTTCTGGACTGTAAAATCAAGACGCCTATATTTTGCCTTTGAAAAATATTCTATTCAGAGTATAAAAACCACAGCGTTTTTTTTTTCTAAATCATACTAGCTTATGAGAAAACAAACAATAAAAAAGATGCTTCACATTCATNGCCTTTAGCAATGGGGTGTAAAGAGAGGCAAGCAGAAAAAAACCCAAGTATTTTCTCCAATCCTGTGTTGCCATCATCTAGCTGTTTGAAAATGAGTGAAGTAAGGGGGAGGTGCTTTGTGTTAGCTGCCTTAGACTGGATTTGGCTGTGATGGCAGAAGGCCCCACATCTTAATGGCATACAAGGACTGAGATTTATTTTTTTCTTTTGTATACACTGTGTGTGTGTGTGTGTGTGTGTGTACATACTCACGTGCTCACATGCCAGAGCATCATGTGGAGGTCAGAAGACAACTTCGGGCAAGTCAGTGCTCAGCTTTTATTTTGTCTGATGTAAAGTTTCTCTGTTGCTTTTTCTCCTGAGTGTGCCAGCTTAGCTGCCACATAGGCTGCCAGGGGTTGCCCTGTTTCTACCTTCCCTCTCTCCTTTGCACACTGGATTACAGGTGCTCATACTGTATGTCCTTTGGGTCTTGTGTGGGTTGTGAGGATTCGAATTCAGGCCCTCATGATTGTGTGGCAAGTGCTTTTACCCACTGAGCCACTTCCCTAGCCCACTGACCATTGGTCATGGCATAGTATCATGTCGTCTTTGCTTCAGGACTCAGCGAGCATAGTAACTTCTATCTGAAGCATCACTGATGTTGAAGAGGAGAAGGGGACATGGTGACCCACATATTGCTTTGGAGGCATCTGTCTATACTTACTTGCTCACCGTGTGTGTGTGTGTGTGTGTGTGTGTGTGTGTGTGTGTGTGTGTGTTCATTGTGAGTAGATACGTGTGTATGGAGGCCAGAGGTGTTCTTCCTCAGGTACTATCCATTCTGGTTTTTTGAGACAAAGTCTCTCACTGAACCTAGAGCTTGCCAATGAGGCTGGCTGGCCATGGGTTTGCCTGTCACTGTTTTGACAGTGTAGAATTGCAAGCAAGGTGCTATGCTGGGATTTTGAAATGTGGGTTCTGGGGACTGAATTCAGGACCTCACCCTTGCAAAGCAAGCACTTTGCCAACTAAACTGTCTCCCACCTTCTCACATTTTACGGCAAATAGACACAGGTTCTCCAGCCAGGGTTCCCAAATATGGGTTAATTTTAATGGTCCATCAGCAGCTATGAGAATGGCCTCCCAGAACTTCAGACAGGGAATATCATTGCCTGAGGGCCCAGTTACTGCACCTTGAAATCTGGTCCTGCATTTGTGCCAAGACTATGTTCCCTGTCTCTGTAGGGATATATGGCAATGTATGGCAGGGATGCCAGGGCTGGCCCATTCTTGGGAATCCCTTGCTGTTGTTCTACTGAATGGTCATGTTGTCACACTGCCTTCTAAATATTTATGCTCCTACCTATAAATTGGCGCTGCTCTCAACCTTGGCTAGAGAAGCGTCTGCAGTGGGTAGTAAAGGGCTGTGAATAAGGGACTGTTGAGGGCTCAGGCCTAAATGGGACATCTCATCCGTATCAACTCCCCCACGGCTCACAGGGCACTTTGGAAGAGAAGGCAGAGAGAACGTAAGAGTGGGAGGATGGGGAGGAGGGCTGTAAGATGCTGTCCTCTGGACATGACACGGCCACTGCACTCATGAACACTCAGCCGCTGTGGCTACCCACAAAAGATCAAGCCAACAGAACTGATTAGTCAGCGTTCCATTAGGCAGTACTGATGAGACCCAGTGGGTTAGGAGGAAATGGGAGAGAGAGAGGGCATGAAGGCAGTGGGTGGGTGTGTCTAGGAGAGTGGAGGTGGGGGCTGGGGATGAATGTGATGCTCAGTATATACATGTATGAAATGGTCAAAGAATAAATAAAAGATACATCAGGCAAACAGAAAGAGCAAATAGAGGCAGGCTGTAATGACATCAACCGATGGAGGCCATGACCCTGTGGCTGAGTTCTTTCTTGTGGGGGAGGGGTGTCCATGTCTGCTGCACAAACTTCAGCGGAGGAGCAGCTGCCCACTGATGGAGATGTTAAGGCCTATGACAGTCTGAGGAGGGAGAGTCTTCTTGTCTATTAATGGTTGTTCAGTGACTCCTTCATGCTGGAATGTTCTCAAGTTGTGTGTCTGCTGACACTTAGATCCAGAGAAGAGGAAGGAAGGAATGATCTTTTTTCCTTGCCGGGTTCTCCATGCCCCATTGTCCATTGTTTACTCATCTTGCTTGGCAGAATCTAAATCTCACATATCACTTCAGGATTGTCATGGTGATAAATAGCTGAAATTGGAACTCACCCAGAAAATCATGCACTTACTTGAAAGCTGTGTTTTCACATTTTTGCTGTGCTCAGGGCACTTCCTGTAGGTGGGAACTGGCTTTGTATATGTTCTAGTGTTCTTACCGATACCTTCATCGATATATACCTCCTGGCATGGCTGCTGTCTACCCTGCTTAGTTCCATAGCTTGCTGGGGTGAGCTGTGGTCAATCTTCCCACTGGACCCCTCTCAGGGTTGCTGGGTTGAGCACATTTGGGGAATAAAGGCCCCACTGTATCTTGATATATATTAGCATTTAACTTTCCCATATAGTAAAAGTCTGGAGAAGTTTTTAACAAGTTTTGGGGCTGGAGAGATGGTTGAAGAGTTAATAGTGCTTGCTGATCTCTTAGAGGACCTGAGTTCTGTTCTCAGTAGCCATGTTGTTGGGTTGCTTAAAACTGTCTGTAACTCCAACTCCAGAGGACCCAGTGGCCTCTTCTGACCTCCATAGACACCAAAGATATCACATACATGGTATATACATACAAACACACAATAGATATGTAAAAAGGAAAACACACCAAGTTTTGTCTTTTAGAAAACTAACTCCTTTAAAAAAACTTTATTGTAAAAATCTTTTGAACAAATAAAAGCAACAGACATCAAAATTAGCCAGACTCAAAACCTATACAATTTAACGAACTTACATACAGTTAGAGGCAGCATTCAATGGAAACCACGAAGCTTCAGACTGTCTGCTACTTTCCNATCAAGTACATTTTATCCATTTTTTAAGTAAAAATTTTCCTTTACGTCTTTTCTTCCTTTATGATTTGAATNAGATACACCCTGCAGGCTCATGGTTTGAACAAACCCTAGGTTATTGGAGACTTTAGGAACCAGGGCCTAGCTGATAGACCTAGTAGGTCACCAGAGATGGTTATCTCAGGTCCCCAGTGCCACCCCCTCTGGTTCCTGTCCTCTGTAATATGAATGATGTTCTCATATGAAACACACACTTCACCTGCNATTCCACCAGGAACAGGGGCCAAGCAGCCACAGATGAACNCTCCGAGACTGTGAGCTGAAGCAAATCCCTCTTCCTTTAAGTTGTCTCTGTCAGATAGTTGGCCACAGTGACACAAATGACATGTAAATAACACATATTCTGTGGCAGATCTTGTTTCTTTCTCAAAGATGGTTCTGACAAGCTCCTCTGCCTTCACACTCCCTGGGATTTTGTCAGTGCCCCTAGCATTGAAGTCCAACTCCTTCCCTGACAGTCTGGGTAAAAATGATGTTCTGTGGCTCCAAGGCTACATTAGTTAAGGCCATGGAGCTCCATGGTTGACTTGAGGCGTTGACCTTTGAACTTACCACCATGCTTTGAGGGAGACCAGATGTTCCTTGGAAAGGCTCACATGGAGAGGAGCTGAGACCTCAGCATGGCCTCAGCTTCTGGTCCTCTGGGTCAGTAACCCCAAAGGACTGTTGCAGACCCCAGATGGGTGCTCCAGCTGGACACAAGGAAAGATGACCCCCCCCAGAGTCCTGCATGAGTGGCAGGTTTGTAAACCAGTGAAGCTCTTGTTACCCCTTCATGCCACCACACTTGGGGGTGGTTTGTTCCCAACAATACTAACCAGNAGATCTTCGCTTTGCGGCCCCTTGGTGATAATTTGTTTGTCTTTTTAGTGGCTGGTATGATGGGTGACTCTGTCACATGTCCGCCTTGCAGGAGTCACAGGGAACTGCTTTCTGATAAATGTGGTGCAGCTTTCTAACCACACTGCTGCTTCTAGATGGAGGTGCCTGGGGGGATCGTGAAGCCTGGACTNTCCTCCTGATGCATCAATGTATCCTCATGCCAAGGTTTAGGTAGTGACATGATGACAAGAAGACAATGCCACCTAGTCCTATGGTTTGGATGTGAATTGTCCCCACAGGCTCACATGTTTGAGTACTTGGTCCCTAGCTGATAGGGCTGTTTGGGGANCCTGTGGAACCCTTAAGAGTGGGACCTCTCTGGAGAAAGTGGGCTTCTGCAGAGTGGGCCTTGAGTTTTATAACAGAGCACTGTTTTCAGGCCCAGTATCCCTCTGCTTCCTGGGTCACCNCTGAGATGTGAACAAGGCGCCATGTTCTCCTGATACCATGTAACTGTCTATGCCATGCCTTTCCCAGCATGGTGGACTATGTCCCCTCAAAGCATCAGCTCAAGTGAGTCCCTTTTCTCCCTTAAGTTGCTTTGTTTTATCTTTAAGGGGTGTGTAAGTGTGTGTGTGTGTGTGTGTGTGTGTGTGTGTGTGTGTGTGTATGCTCCAAAGTATACTTAGAAGGCCGGAGAGGTCAATATTGAGGTAGGGTCCCTCTCTGAACCTAGAGCTCAGCTGTTCAGCTAGACAGGCTGGCTAGCAAATTCCCGGGGTCCTCCTGTCTCCCCGGCCCCAGAGCTGGGCTTATATTTGTGCATTGTCACTGCTGGCTTATTTTCAATGTGAGTGCTAAGGATTGAACAGTGACAATATGACCCCCATGCCTTGTGTGGCAAATGCTTTGCTGGCTGAGCATCTCCCCAGCCCNTTCTGTTGTTCCCCATCAGGAGTCTGCACACAGTGATGAGCATGGACTGTCAGACCCAGCATTTCTTTTACAAGCATCTTTGATAGTGAGGACTCATCCTGTTATCGTCTCTAGATCTCTGNAGTACCTCAATTCCTAGGAAGACTGTCCCTTCTTACCTNTGTGCACCACAGGACTTTCCCAATTGTCTCTCCAGCTCCCAGAACACTAACAGCTTATCTACAGAGAGACAGGTTAGTTTAAGGACAGCAAATACTTCATTATTCCCTTGGAGATGGATAAAGCCCATCACTGCCGAGAGCCTTGCAGTGAAGCAACCAGCTTCAATTATTTATCCACACCAACAGCACTCATTAAGCGGCTGTTCTGATGCACACCTAAGCAGATGCCGAGTGAACTGGAGAGGACAGTGGCCTGTCTGGTTCCTCCTTTTACAGCTGCCAGGGAAGGCAGCTGTGATTGTCGAATTGAGTTGACTGGATTTAGAATCAACGTGTCTATCGGGTGGGTCTGTGTCCAGGAAGGACTAGCTGAGGGAGATCTTCTCCCAGAGTGAGAGACTCCTTCTGGAGGATGCTCAGATATAAAGATGTCTGAGGGAGAAACAGTACTGCTTTGCCTGACTGCCTTCAATCCTTGCTTGTGAGTACATCCAATCTGTTGCTGCCACCACCACCACCACCACCACCACCACTATCCTTTGCTCACATTGGAACCTGGCTTCCTTGGCTTTCCCATGTAAACTGAAGACCCACAGCTCTCCAGGAATCCTCCAGTCCTCAGGACCAGACTGACATCCCACCTCTTAGACTGAGCATCTACCGGGTTCTCAGATGGTCCAACATGCAGGCAGCCATTGTTGGACTAGCCTACTCAATCCCTATCATGTAATCCAACCCCCAACTTTGCCTTTCATAGTAATATATTTATTCTACTGGTTCTGTTCCTCTAGAAAATGCTGATTAATGCAGCAGCTAATTANAAACAGTAGGGACTTCTGGGAATGAAAAGGATTGTGGGCCACAGAGAGAATAGTGGGGACCTCTGAGAACGAGTGACAGGAGGAAGTGGTATCTAAGATGAGACTGATGAAAATGTTGGTGGCAGCCAGTTGTAGAGTGTTCTGGGTAAAATAAACGATGTTTGCAGAGGCCATGAGGTGAGATCAGGGCTGNCAAGGACAGTGTTGTGAGGCTGACCAGAGGTGAGCAAGGACCGGGAAGGATGGAGATGTGGAGGAAATGCCATCAGCCACCATCTTTCCTACATGACAGCTGGTGTGTGCTAGGAAATTCTCAGAGGAAGCCAAGAGTCCGCTGTCCACCTGCTGTACCTCACAAGGTGGCAGAGGCTAGGGAGGCTGTGGCAAGCTTCACTGGGCACAAAAGCGAAATTCTCATTCCACAGGCAGGAGAGGGACCACACCCTGTGTGATTCTGCTGACCTCCTGGATGACGCTAAGGCTGCTGGGACAGGACTTCAATGCAAGAAGGGGGTGTGACAGCCACCACCCTTATGTCAGCCCTCCTCTACTCCCTTGGTGACTCTGGGCTCCACTCTTGCTTCATGTTCTTTGGATAGAAGCATCCATCCATCCATCCATCCATCCATCCATCCATCCATCCATCCATTCACCCATCCATCCACTTTCTGTGATTGCCCCCTTTTCAGGCTCTGATAGGCTCTGTTTATTTTAGTTTTACTTGTAACTCCAACAACAAATTGATGACCAAATTTCAAACATTTCTTGAGAAAGATTCACCAATGAAGAGTTTGTGACTGGGGAGATGGCTCTGACACTTTTGTCTCTTGTGCAACAAAAGCTCCCAAGTTTGAATCCCNCACCCATGGAAAAGCCAGGAATAGTGACATGCACGTAACCCCAGCACTGGGGTTGGGGCTGAGATCAGTGGATCACAGAGCTGGCTGGCAGTCAGTCTAGACAGTTGGTGAGCTCTGGGTTTTGTGAGAGACCTGTGTTGAAAACTAATGAGATGAACTATGAAGGAAGATGCCAGACTCTAGACTTGCAGGCTTTACATGCACACACAGATACATTCATGCCTGTACATCTGCCCTATACATGTGTGAGTGCCCATGTGCACACACACACATACACATACACACACACACACACACACACACACAGCTTTAGCTAGTTTTTTCTTGCAGTCAAGTGAGATGGAGGGCTTGGTGATGAGGCTACCAGAAAGCTTCCCAGAAGTTGTCCTGGGATGTGACCTTTTATCCCCTAGAGGAGAAGCAGAGTGTTGTTCCCGTATCACAGAGGTACTTGGGCAGCAACATTCTTTTTTTT
>LZPO01017320.1:291164-313541 GCA_001675575.1 Neotoma lepida
ACACTCACACACACACACTCACACACACACTCACACACACTGAGAAAGAGATTATAAACAAACCTAGGGTTGGTGAGATGGTGAGATGGCTCAGCAGGTAAAGGCTCCTGCCACAAAGCCCAAAACTTGAGTCTGATCCTTGAAACTCACATGATCCTCTAACCTCTTCATGTTTGTGATGGCATGTGCCTCCTCTGCACNCAAATAAACNATACAAATAAAAATGGCAAATGGAGTGATGCCCTAAAGACCAGTTTTTGCTGTGTGCCAGAGTCACCCACTTAAGATCTAGCTGGGGTTTGTTTGCNGTTACTTGAGTGAAAAGCCTCGCACTGTTTCCTTGCTGGGATTTGATCAGAGATCAGAAGGTCAGGNAGAATGCTGATTCCGGCCTTCCCCATCCTAGACTTGTTTGGGAGGTCTGTTCACTCCTTAGATCTTTGTGCTCCCTGTCGTGCTAACAGGAAGCCAGCAGCTGCTTATATGTCAAGGCCAAAGAGACAGAGCTGCTGTGCTGTGTGTTCAGAGGACCCTGAGCCAGCGGCACCTGGCCCGGGCTTGTGATGGGCAGTAAACACAGCTTCATTCACAGGGCAATGTGTACCTGCAGGAAGCTGATCCACTCCTGGCCTGGGATGACCACCAAGGGTTCTAGAGCATCTGTTGACCCTGGAACACGGCAAGCCCACGGCAGAAGCAGAGACAGTACTGGTGATGGCTGGCAGGTTGACCCCAGTGGCCTCTTAATTAACGGGGATGGGCACCTGCAGGGTCAGGTTTTGTATAGCTTATGGAGAGGCAGTTTCCAGAGAGAAGACAATGAGTGACACCTGGAGTGTGGCAGTGGGGAATGAGTGAGGCACTGAGATCCAGATCTTTTTATTTACCTGTGTTTTGTGAGCAAGTGTTTGCCAGCATGTATATATGTGTACCATGTGTGCGTCTGGTGCCCACAGAGGCCAGAAGAGGGCACCAGATTCCCNGGAACTGGAGTTACAGATGGCTGTGAACTGGGTTCTGGGAATTGAACCCAGGTCCTCTGGGAGAACAGCCAGTGCTCTTAACTGCTGAGCCACCTCTCCAGCCCCTTGGGCCTCTTCCAATTTGCCTTGAAAGCATTAGATAGATGAGTATTGAGACATGTCCCCAACCAGTTGTACCTATAACTTCTAAGAATGATTTAGAGAGAATGTAAGTAAAATCTTTATTTTTCCATTAAAAAAAAATCAAGCCTTTATTCTTCAGATTGACCCTGATATCCTCATGATTCCCTCGGGGAAACCATGGCTGAGATAAAGGGTATGAAATTTTCAGGGTGGATTGCTTTTGTATTCACAGGAAGACTATCAAATTTGGTTCCTATTGCAAATAGAACAAAAAAACATCATGTAGATATTTAATGACATGGAAAAATGTTCTCAATATAGTGCCAAGTGTTAAAAAAAAGCAAGTTCATTTCCACAATTTTCAATGTGATCTCCTCTTGCAACATTAAGTGGATGTATCTCCGCAGAGAAAAAAAGTCTGAAAAGATGTATTCCAACATGCTCGCCCTGCCTATTCTTTATTTGATGCAGTAATGGTGCCTTTTATTTCTCTATTCTGCTTATCCGTGCTGTTTGAATATTTTTATGACAAACATGTATTGCTTTTGTAGTAAGAAAAAAAGTGCAACGTAGATTTTTATTTTTAAAAACTGGGCACAAATCTAAACAACTTCAGACACAACTGCCAGCATGCTGGGGTGGCAGGGCATGGTGCAGCCCCTTCATCTAATGGGATGTTGGAGTGTCAATATCAGGGCTGGAGTCTAATGACTTAGAGCTGTGGAAATNAGGCAGGCCAGCAGGTGGGTTTCAGGCAGGAAAGAGCTTGTGCTGTGACCTCTGGGGTCAGCCTCTGGAGGCTTAGTGCAGATTCAGAGGGGTTTGGGAAGGGGCATGGGGCAGGTGAGTCCTAGTTTGAACAAAGCCCCTTTGATGTGTTTGAGTTGGGANCTGGCTCAGGAATTCGAGGATTAGGGATTGATTAGCATTCATTACAACAAAGGGAAGACTCATAGCCCCCACCCCCCAAAGAGCATCAAATACGTAGCTGGAAGGATGTTACCCTCTTTGCTACATTGTACATACAGATGTTTGCATGTGTGGGGNATGTGCCTGTACATGTGTGGGGGAGGATGTAGAGACCAGAGGTTGACATTGCTGTATGCCTGATTGCTCTCCACTCCACTCTAAAGCAAGCTCACTGAATGAGCTGAAGTTGCACCACTTTGGCTAGTCTTGCTAGCCAGCTTGCTCTGGGAATGCCTGGTCTCTGCCTCTTGAGTGCTGGGATTACAGGCAGGGTACCACACCCACAGGCTTTTTGTGGATGCTGGAGATAGGAACTATGATTCTCTTTCCTGCATAGCAAGTGTGTTTACTTACTGAGCCCCCCACCCCAGCCTCTGTGATGATTTTTATAGACTCTTCCTCGGTCACATCTAGCAGAGCAGGAGGAAGGTGTCACGTGCCATTCTGTGTCAGCAGAGGAAGGCATGGAGCGGGTGGGGAGGGTGGGGGGCTGGAGTGCGAGAGGGGCATTGAGATTAGTATTAGCAGAAAGCCCTTCCCACCAGGGCTATATGTAGGGGACAGCAGGCAGGATCTCCACGGGTAGGAGAAAGTGGGTGCTGTATCACCCAAAGGGCTCACTCCTCCAGTGACTGTCATTAGCTCTTCTAACCTTTCCAACTCTCTTGCTTAAAGAACTTCCTATCATTATCCATCTGTCCCTGGTCCTATTCTTTATTCCAAACATAAGAACCTGGGACTCTCAGAAGATGCCTTCCAGACCCTGATCCGCACTTATGAAAACTCCCCGTCCTATGACAAGGAGCACCGCAGCTCAGGTAGATCAGGGTTCCCCAAGGTTCTCCCTACCCCAGCCCCTACTTGTGTTCACTATGCTGTATCTTCNTACTTTAGCATAGTTCAGCTGAGGGATGGCTTGGGAGAAGATGAAGGTTCATTTTAGGATCAATCTTCCTTGTTAATTCTCATTAACAGCTGTAACGCCATGTGGGGCTTTAGCTCCAGATGGGTCATTGTTCCCTGAAATGCTGCCTGGCCTCTGATAGGCTGTGTGATCTCAGAAACCTGAGTTAATTTCTCTGAGGCTAACCTTTCAGCATCTGCCAAACTGAGATGGCCCTCTGGTGTCTGGGGTTGTTCAAAGGGTTGGTTGAGTGAGAGCCCTGTTTCCTGGCATTCCCGAGTGGGGCTAGGTAGCCCCGTGCGTATAGGCGCCATTACTAAAACACACAGACTCCTCGCTTGGGCTCATGTGGTAACTAAACACAGGATGAAAACCTGACACCTCTGCCCTTATTTTTCATCTGTCTCCTTTCTCTGGGAGTCACCTACTTAACCCTGCACATGGGCATGTTAACTACTTAAGGAGTGTCTACCTAAAAACTATTAATGCCTACCTCTCTCTTTCCCCCTTAAGGCTGAAGGCACAAACAGGAATTTAGGCATCTTGTAACATCTTCCAGATCCCAGGAATACACCTAGCAGTCAGGAGTCATTCTCCCAAACCTGACTCACCTTCACATCCAGCCAGAGCAAGTAGAGCTTTTCCATACAGACGATGCTCCAGATGAGAGCAGTTATTCACAAGGGCAAGGCTGCACCCTGGAGCAGCATCAACCCTGTCCCCTCAAGCAACAAGAACTGCTTTAGGCCACCTCGCAAAACTAGTACAGAGGTAATTATCAACCAGAACACACAGTAGCCAGGACTGCTGAGTGACGTCTGCCTCTTTCCTCTCTACTCCAGTTCTTTCTCTGTTTAAATCTATAGCTTATGTCAGTAACCCCAAGAGAGACTTGAGGTCATGGACTCCTTCAGCCCCCTCAAAATGTGTTGCTTAACCCTATGCCTGCTTTTCACCATGACTCCTTGTCTTTTTAATNGGTGATTTGTGGCAAGCAGCTAGGCCAGTCTAAGACCGCTGGACCTGGAAAGTCCACCCTAAAACTCAGGTTACATAAGCAGACACTGCAAGGAGGTAGAAGCCTGACCCAAGAACAGGCCAGATCCCACATCTACTGATCCAATTGTGGGTCAGAGCTACCTAAACACTTACGTTTGAGCTTAAGACAAACAGCCTTTTATTTTTCTTTAAACAATATAGCAGACTGGTCATTTGCATAGAATTTATATTGTATTAGTAATTATTAGTCATATGAAGATGAGCTAATGTCTGCAGGAGATTGGGCCTTGGGTAAGATGTACATAACATGTCATTTTATGTAAGGAATTTGAGCATTCAAGAACTTAGGTATCCTGTGATGAGGAGGCTGGGACCAAGCCCTGTGAATGATGAGGACGATAGTGCCACACATGAGAAGGGGACTGTGTGGATGTATTTCTCTCACACATATGAGGAATCTCACCCCCATATACCTATGGGGAGAGGGGCTGACTTCTCTGCTGTGNTAAGAACTCCGTAGGTTGTAGGTCCACCTTGAAGAAGCAGAATTGAGACAGTGAGCACTCAAACCACAGCTTGAGCAGGACAGCGAGATTAGGTTAATATCTTGTCCAGGTGGCAGAGGAGAACCAGCCTACACCACCTGAGAGGGAGTGGGTGGGAGTCTGTGTGCAATGGCTGCTGGAAGCTGGGGAGCTCAGGCTGGTGGTGGGGAGGTACTGTCTGTGAGGAAGCAGGCTGGGGTGTTGGAAGAGAGTCTTTGAAGAACCCGTGAACTTGCCTTTCANCAACGGCCAGGCTGCCTCTCTGTCTGGCAGGAAAAGTTTCTCCACCACCTGACCCTCCCTCCTAGGAGCAGGAGGCAGCCTGGGGCGTGGCCAAAAGGCTGGAGGAGCCCCCAGCAGGCAGACCCCCAACACACAGGAGCTGAGAGGAAGAGGCGTGGAGCTGGAGCTGGAGNTGGCCTCCCAGGCTGGAGTCACCAGCACAGAGAGGAGCCTGGTTTGTGACCAGAAGGAACCTGTTTACATGTAAATATGGCCACAAATAGCAAGGAGGTCACCATCTTTCCTCCAGGGACAGAANGATCAGCTCTACAGAGTACTTTACAGTGTAGAGGTGAGGGGAGAATGAGGAGATTGTCTATCTAATCTTTAGTCAGGGTTCTCCAGAGGGACAGATAAAAAGATTTATGCCTACGTAAACATTGTCTGTCTGTCATCTATATATGTATATATGCATGCACGTATCTATCATCTATCTATCTATCTATCTATCTATCTATCTATCTATCTATCTATCTATCTGTCATATATCTTTCTGTCTGCCTATCTACCTATCTCTAGCATCTCTANCATCTCTCTATCTCTCTATCACATCTATCTCTCTATCATCTATCTATCATCTCTATCTCTCTATCATCTAATTTAACTATCTATCAATCATCTCTATCATATCTATCTATCTATCTACTTACCTATCATCTATCTACCATCTATCTATGTATATAGCTACTAGCTATCTATCTATCTACTATCTATCTACTTGTCATCTATCTATCATCTAATCTATCTATCTACCATCTATCTGTCTATCTATCTACCATCCATCTTCCTGTCTGTCTATCTGCTTTTTTCCATGGCTTTTGACGTCACACTTTGTCACTTTTCTATCATCCTCCTTCAGAGCAGAAACGCTTAATACATGTTTAAATCTTCTGCAGTAGATTTAATTCTACAGAAGAGACATAATTCTCAACAGTGGTGGCTGCTCTGGAGACACAAGTCTGGCAATGTCCCATTGCTTCTTTTAGGTGGTTGGATGTTGAACGTCACTCCCTCCCTCCCTCCCTCCCTCCCTCCCTCTCTTTGTCCCTCTCTTCCTTTTTTTCTTTCTTTGCATCCATCTATCTGTCCATCACACATTTAGATTGCAATGAATCATCTTGCATGATATGAAGGTTTGCAAATGCAAATGTCCTGGGTGGCCAACGGTCTATAGACTTGGAGTTGCTCTGATGAGGCAGTTCAGGTCCAGAGGAAGTCTGGGGCAGAACCTCTTGCTGTGGGGATGTCATCTTAAGCCTCNTTCAGGCCTTCCATCAACTAAATGAGGCTAAGCTGTGTTATGGAGGGCAACCTGTTATACTCAGAATAAAGAAGTCTCACACAAATTACTAACAGCAACACCCGATATATCTGTGGACCACACCCATACAAGTTGACACAAGGTTATCCATGACACTCACCATGAGTCCTTCACACTCGTGGGCTCTGTTCCTTTCATTTATATTCATGGATACTAATTCCATAAGATCTATTTCTAGAGTGAAAGTTTATGGAAAATTATACAATTTAAAAAATATATTGCAAAATTATCTCTAGAAAGTTAAAAACATTTAAATTTTTTCCTGTACATAATCCATGAGTGCATGATTCTGACATTCTTCACACACACATGATGTGCAGATCTTCTCTCTATAAACCTTGGGATTTATAGTTTGCTAAGTAGAGAAGGAACTGCTAATGCAATGGGCAAAAAATAGTCTTACTGTTCAAATCTGCATTTCCAATTCAGACTATGATGAAATGTAATATTTATTAGCATGTTCATTGACCATTTATCCTCATTTTCCCATGGCTTTTGACCTACCACTTTATGCCTTGTCACTTTTCTGTCATTCTCCTTCAGAGCAGAAACACTTAAATCTTCACCCAGATTCTACAGAAGAGACATAATTCTCAACAGTGGTGGCTGCTCTGGGACACAAGCCCAGCAGGGCCCTATTGATTCCTTTGGGTGGCTGGATGTCGAACCTGGGAGCATTCTTCTTTCATACGCCTCTCTCAGGTTTCTGTGTTAATATTTCCATGTTACCATGTCATGATATTCGGCAAATACAATGGAGAAGAAGAAAGGTCTCTTTTGGCTCACAGTTTCAGAGGTCCATAGTGGTGGGAAGGCGTGGCAGAATGGCTCCCTGGCTGCATGGGTGTGTAGCTGTGAGAAGGTGTGACAGAATGGCTCTCTGGCTGCAGAGGTGTGCAGCTGTGGGAAGGCATGGCAGAACTCTCCCTGGCAGCAGGAGTGTGCTAGCTGCTGCTTCTCGGTCACTGTATCAGACAGGAAGCAGAGATTACACGTGAACCAGGGGCAGCTGTAACCTTCAAAGACTGGTTCCTGTTACCTTACTCCTGCCCACCAGGCCCCTCCTCCTAAACTTTTCCATAGTCTCCNCAAACTGCACCAACANCCAGTGACTGAGTGTTCAAAAGCATGAACCTGTGGAGGACATTTGCCATTGAAACCATAGTATCAGGTTGAACAAGGTGCCAGCAAACATGACAAAGAAAGAATCCAAGGACCAAAACCTCCCCAAGAAAAATAACAGCACCACCCATAGCACTTCAGTAAAGAAAAATGGGCTTTGTAGATAGGGCTGNTCTTATTACTACATGACACTGCCACTCTACATAGGCCCAGAACCCATAAAACACTGCAATGGCCATTTAGGGGTGAATTCCTTGTATTACAGCCAGGTACTGGGAGATAATCCCAGCCTTGGCAATAGCATTTGGGGGCCCAGCTCAGTGCTTTTGCGCAAAGGTTTTGACTCATTTTGTCAGCTAAAAAAGCATAGCTCCAACTCTCAACAGGGAAGGAAGTGGAGGTCTTTGGTTATACAGGTTTCCAGGAGAGACTTGGGGTTTGGAAGCTCTTAGGACAAAATGTCAGCTTGTGCTAGAATGAAACCTTCCCAGGGCTTATGTTTACAAGGGCAGAGGGGATAACCCAAGTTCCTGTCTTTCTTTAGGACAGTCAGTGCCGTGTGCTGAAAACCCCAGCACAGCGTGGCCCTTAATTTCCTCATCCAAAATGTAGGGCAGCTTTTTAACTTACTGAATGAAAGTCNCTTAAAAACTCTTCCATCCAACTGAGATGATAGCCGAAATGGTCACTAGTCTCGTGCTAAACAGAATCCTACAGAGCTAAGGCTGAAGGAAAGAAACCAACCAGAGCCCTCAGCATTTTGTGCATTGGCCACTTTAGACCCTTGGGGGCTCTTTCTCAGGGCTCTGAGACTAGAAAGGACCCAGAACAAATGAAGGTCCTGGGGACATTGGAGGATGCCCACAGCCATTTATGGCCTTTGAAGGCTTTCTTGAAAAACCCAAACCAGCATCATTTTTCTAACAANGACTGTTGGGGTCCAGGCCCTAAATAGCCTTTTCCCAGAGTTCCGGAAGAGACACCACCAGCGACAAGAATTAATCTGAGGGATACTTGAATGAATCTATNTACACCAAGCTCTTTAGTCCATTCACTTTATTCTTCTAAGTCAAAATCTCTCTACACAGCTTCAATTCTGTTCTCATACTTAGCTCCTCTCTGTCCCTTCTTCTCCTGTCCTCTCATTATTCTATCTAAGTTCCTTCCATCTTCGTCCTCCTTCCTCGCTCCCTCATCAGTTTAAATACCCATACAATCTGCAATTCTCTGGCTCCCCTGCTTTCTTTTTGGGGTGGGAGGTGGGGGTGGGGGAAGTCTGCATGGTAGCTAGGAAGCCTGTAGCTTGATGCACCTGGTATNCGAAGGCTCTTTTGTTCTGAGTTAGTTGTTGAAGGGGAAGTCTAGAGATACCACTTAGGCTATGGAAGAAAGGGTTAAGCTTAATTTGCACAAGAAACAAAGCTAGGTACCTAACATCCACCTGGCCTTGGTGGTTGTCTCCGTATGGATATTTACCTTAATTCATGAGACTAGCAGGTGGTCTGGAATGCTGTCTGCTGTCTGTCCTTGAGTATTTGAGAGGTATTTCAGATAAAATGCTTTTGTCTGGAGATGGCCCTAGCTGGCTACTTGCTAATGATGGTAATTACAGAATTAATTAGGAAAGGTACCATAGCACACAAGAAAATCATTGCAGGAACTGGCTAATATATATTCAAAAGCTAATATCACCGAGACTCCTTAGGTCTTGGCTTTATCCTCTGGAAAGGCCCTTGGCTTCTTCCAGGTATTAGCTTTTGCTATAGTCAGCTGGATTCCTACTTCATATTTCTGTGGCCCGCAGCATTTTTTTAGTTCTGATGTTTTTGCGTGGCTCCTGGTTAAGTGTTTGGGAGAGATGTTATGTTATGGAGACTGGACATAGTGGTACATGCTTGTCACCCCAACATCTGGGAGGTGGAAGAGGAGAATCAAGGACTCTCAGGTACACAGTGAGTTTGGGGCCAGTATGAGCTACATGAGACCTTGTTCTTCTCAAAAAAGAGGAGGAGAAGGAGGAAGAGCAGGAGGAGGAAATGACTTTCCTGGAGATATGAGAAGGCAAGACCTGGTTACACAATTGAGAGGAGGAGGTAACATTTCTGTGACCTCTCTCAGTGGCCATAGGACTCAGTTGTTCCCAGGGTTATCCAGGATGGGGTCAGACACTGTTGAAAGCCTTAGGCAGCTGAGTTGCCATAGTGTAGAACAGCCGGTGGCTTGAGCAACTGTACATAGTCACTGGTCGTCCATTTACAACCAGTGACTCTGTCCCTCCGAGTCCTGCTTCCCCCAAGTCATCAGGAGGACTTATGAAGGCAGGTGGCTTTCTTAGTTGTATCCTCGCATGCAGACAGAAGCAGGAGAGAAGCCATGAAAATCACATGCTGTTTTGAGAAATGCTGAATGAGAGAACATAGCAGGCCAACTAAATGTCTGAATCGTATTGCATAATCATGGTCCTCAAAGAAGGCAACCCACTGTGGAGCTAGGAGGAAAGATGAGAACATCTTCTAGAAATTAAAACTTTGAAAAACTGTNTATTTCTNAAATGTTATATAGTTTCTTACAAGGGAACCAATAACCTTGTGAATGGCTCCATTCTTAAGCCTTCATCTAAACCCTCCACAGCCCTTGTCTTCAATACCATTACAATGACCTTTGATTGATTGATAGTGTGTGTGTGTGTGTGTGTGTGTGTGTGAGAGAGAGAGAGAGAGAGAGACGAACTTGGGGCTTTAACATATGATTGATTCTTGGGCATACACAGTTCAGACAATAGTCATGAACTTGAGGGAAGTGTTGAACCATGTGGTGATTCTTTTGTCTCTCCCACTTACAACCATTGCTTTTCTGTGTAGAGTGTCAGAGAAAGACAGAATGAGCACAGGTCCTCCAGCCCACTCAGGAACAAGTGGACTGGAGTGGGCAGAGTCCATCTCTAAATGGCCAAACTGTGAATCGAATGTTTTCAGAGATACCAGGTCAACATCATAAGCACTCAGCTTTGCCACTGTACCTTGAATGAAGCCATAAATGATTACTTTCCAATAAAGAACAGTGTCTGCAAATAACAGGGAAGGGCACATGTGGCCTGTGGACCACAGTTGCGGACCCTGAATCACCCTTTTGCTGTTTCTTGCACTCTTCTTGTTTCCCTCATGACCTGTCAGACACCACTGTGTGTTTCATTTCTTTTGTCTATGTAACTAGTTTCTTTGACTCGGCCTTCTCTGNCACCCACTCTCTGATACTTTCTNCAGCCATTAGTTTGAGAAGTCCCCTCTGGGAGCTGTGACCCTGAATACTGTGCTGGGCCTGGGAGCTTTGGGAGTAAAAGCCAATCAGATGGAGTAAGACATGACTGAATAGCTTCCCTTTCACTCGGAACTGTACNAGGGATTTGGATGCCTGTTTCAGGATGCTACTTTCCTGGGCTTTGGGAATCCATAGGTCAATGGCCATCAGTCCAATCCTGGTTGCCAGGCACCTGTAGCTATGGTGATCCACTAGGCATCTTGATTTGGATCTTGACTACATTCGATTCTTGAGTGGGAAGAAGGCGGAATGAGCTAACCAGCTCAAGTTTGAAGGACCCAGTGAGCCAAGGCCAGCTGTGATACCTGCCTATGTGCCTCCTACNAAGGCAAGACAGCCTTCCTCCTCAGCGATTCACAGCTGTACTCCTTGAAGGGGCACAGGATGAGGAGTATCCTGCCAGGTGTTATTTCCCTGCAATGAATCACATTCCAGGGCCTTGCTCATNGCTGCTTCTAACTTCTAGGCAGCCATGGTTCTTAGTGCATGAATGATGTTCTGGCTTTCCATGGCCAACGTGTTTAATTTCAACCCAACAAATAGCATCATCATTCAAGGCATCATATAGCATGGCTCTTCTGCTCAAAATTCCCCAGTACTTAAAATATCTGAGGTCCCCAACAAGTGAATCCCCTCCCTCCCTCCCTTATTACTGTCCTGATTGCATCTTCTACCATTCTTCATACTGCTGGCTCCCCTCCAGCCCTGTCTCCCTTGCCTTCACGCATCTGCTGCAGTCCAGGTCTACTCTTCACTGCTGAGTGGACGCCTCCCCACTGCCTGCAGCTGTCTGTTCAGATAGGGGCTCCCCACTGAAGCCTCTGCTTCTTNACTGAAAGCAGAACTCCTCCCCCAATCTGGTCCTTACNCATTTTTCTCTGGAGCATTTAAATCGACACACAATGATATCACTTACTTATCTGCGTACTCCACTGGATTCAGGGTTTGCATTTTCTAATGTTTTGGGGTTTTGAGAGTTTTGCCATACAGCCCAGACTGATCTGAAGCCATTTATGCATGTCTCTGTGTGTTAATGAATGACTAAATGAAAACCTGGTTCTCTGGTTTTTTTTCTTACACCATGGCTCAGGCTGGCCTGGAACTCTCAATGGAGCTCACACTGTCCTCAAACTCACAGCAGTCCCTTGGTTTCAGCCTTCTCTGGAGCACTAGGATTCTAGGTGTGAGCCACCACTTCTGTATTAAAGGAAAGTAACTTCTGAATTTTCTCCGTGTCCTCAAACTCCTCCATTTGCTAAGCGATCTCTTGTTAAAACTGACCATCCGCAGGGCTGTGTCTATTTGGGGATAAATAAGGAACATATACAGATATTAGGATCATTAGCTCCAGTGAGGAGGGAGAATAAATGTAGCTCCCTGTGAGTAGAAACTAGCCCAGTTCTGGATCATAAATGCTTCCAAAATCAGGTATATGGTCTCATTATATTTTATGTGCTTGTATATGGCATCATATTTCACCTTGTTTCTTTGTTCATAAACACAAAAAATGTTTATAAAATATTAATAGGGAATGTCAAGTAATGCCTTTCCTAGAGTGAATTTCAAGGGACATTAAATCTGGAAAGTTGTCCTGTGGATAAAGGGGACCCCTTGCATGTCAGTTTGGGAAGGACCAGATCAATGTAGTTGATACTAATAATTATGAGAGTTAATATTGATCGGTGGGTGCTGTGTATGAGCCGCCACACTGGATGTTTTACAAACATCTCTGTAACTAGGCTTGTCCCTCTGACTCATAAGCCACACTAGCATGTTAAAGGCTCTGAGAAGTCCTGTAATGAAGAAACATTTAACTTTCCAGCTCCACACTTCCCTGTTAAGTTAGCAGCCATATCTGTCACCCCAGAACACATCTCAATAGCCCTGGATCTATTGTTCTTTGAAACACAACTGGGAAAACTGTTGCTGTGTGGATGAAGGGATTAAATGGAAGAGCAGAATTATGGCAAAACAAATTGTTACAAAGAGACGAGTAAGCATCAGCCTTTAGGGTCTTTAAAATTAAGGCAGTTGTCTGCCGGGTTCCACNTGATAAGTAGAGATTCCATCTTAAACCTAGTGGCATAATTTCCCTTTAATTGACCACGGAAATAAAATTGTGCTCCTAAGGATCAATACATTCCCACAAAAAGCATTTTCAAGCTACTGGGATAGAACCTGTTGTTTTATGAATCTAAATTCTTCCTATTTAAAACTGTTGGCATAGGCGGTCAGGGATGAGTTCTTCACAGTTTCAGCTTGTTTAAAAAGTTTGCTCTGTGAGAATGCAAACTGCATCATTTAAAGGTAGTGAGGTTGCATCAGCTCCTTCCCTGTGACTGATAAAATGTCTGACGAAGGCAACTTAAGGAGGAGAAAGTTCATTTGGGCTTATGTTCTGAGTGCACAGGCTGTCATGGTGTGGAAGGTGTGGAGGTGGGAGCGNCTTTAGCTGTGCTGACAGGACTGTGTGGCAGTTGGCTACACTGTGTGTGGGGTCAGGAAGTAGAGAGGTGAATGTCGGTGCCCAGCTCACTTTTCCTTTTACTCGGTCCGGGACTCCAGCCCATGGGATGGTGCAGCCCACTTCAGGATGGTCTTTTCTCTTCAGTGGGACCTCTTTGGAAACATCTTCACAGACACTTCCAAAAATGTGTCTCCCACGTGATTCCAGTTAAGTTGACAATGAAGATCGATATCACAGAGGGTGTACACTTCTGTGAGCGTGTGCNTGTGCCCGTACACACACACACACACACACACACACACACACACACACACACGTTCATGTGTTGTTAGAGCAGTGGTTCTCAACCTGAGGATTGCAACCCCTTTGGGGGTTGAATGACCCTTTCACAGGGGTCGCCTAAGACCATTGGAAAACACAGATATTTACATTACAATTCATGACAGTAACAAAATTACCNTTATGAAATAGCAACAAAAATAATTTTTATGGGTGGGGTCACCACGACATGAGGAACTGTATTAAAGGGTTGCAGACTCAGAAAGGTTGAGATCAACAGTGTTAGAACATTCTTGGCCATGGAATGTGATCTTATACCTTGAGTTATACGATGATGGGACCCCAAAAAGTCTCCTTATCTAGGACAACAGCCAATGGACATTTGTGCTGGGGACTTGGGTGTCCATGCAGAGTAAA
The DNA here is from genome assembly GCA_001675575.1 of Neotoma lepida. Classification (NCBI taxonomy): domain Eukaryota; kingdom Metazoa; phylum Chordata; class Mammalia; order Rodentia; family Cricetidae; genus Neotoma; species Neotoma lepida. Next base: position 304,894 of record LZPO01017320.1, read on the forward strand.
TTGAGAACTCTCTTTTTCTTCTTTCTCNATGAAACAAATGTCTCTTTTTCTGACTTAAATGTGGAAGACAGGTGGGTGAGTAGGAGTGGGACTTAAAGGGAAAAGAAACTGTGGGTGCCCAAGAGGAAAGCAGTGAACGTTAGTATTCAGTCTACTGGAAAACATGGTCTTCCTTCTGAACNTGTCTAGATCTCCATGTAAATTTGTTCNTCTTCAGAGGACTTTTACACCAGGACTTCCTTGTTCTTGCAAGGATAATCTATCCGGATGATCCTCAGAGTGGTCATTTGTTCCCAGAATTTCCTGGAGAAAGTACCTGCTGTCTTGCTCTGATGGGGACTTGGTACCTTATAAGGCAGCAAAGAAAGGAACATGAGGGATAGGGACAAATTATAACTCTTAATGTCACTTACCTCCTCTGAAATGCAGTGTAGGGGAGAATGATTCTGGGCTTCTGTTGCNTCAGATGGTCTGGCCCTTGCTTTAGAAGGAAAAGAGTGAGTTACAGGTCACCAGGGAGAAACCTGCAGCCGTAAGCTCTCATTTATCGCTGTAGGTGACAAAGCACAAGGTATAGGAGCTTGGTGTCTCCTGGGACTGCAGGAAGAAGTGAGGATGAAGAGGGTGATGAATAAACACCATACTATTCAGGACACATGATTCTGTCTCTAGACGCTGATGTGTTGCAGGAAGGAGTTCAGGCTGGGAGTGAGAGANGGGCACNGCCTCAGAAACAAACACTCATTTAGAAAGCAACCGTCTGCCAGTGCCAGGCTGCGTGCTCACTGTATTTTAACTGTCTAGTCCTCATAATGACCGTGGGGGACATTTACCAGTTGCATCCTCCAATGGAGCTCCTTAGCCTATAGACACTGGTGAAGCCATCAGGAGCCACTGGATGAAGAGGCTTCAGGGATGAGACCAGACGTGGNTGGCTTCCAGGAGGGAGCCAAGGCATGGTGGGGTGGGATGCAGGGATTGCCCTGTAGCCTGCCCAGGAGTCATAGGTTAGTATCACATCCTTCTGAAGACTGGGTCCTTTGGGGAAATCCATCACTGGGGTTGGAGACTACTTACAGNGCTCCCACATCCTCTGAAGACAGATGTTAAAGGCCCAGGATGTGATTTGAAATGGGAGGGGCANGTGCAGTCTGTGAGCTGTAGCAATGAGGTTGTTACATGGTGTATTCAAAAAGGCAGAATCCTGTGCCCTGCTCTGGGACTGACTCAGATGTTCTTGGGGGAGAAAGCTGGGGATGTTTGTCTCATCTAGACTAGTCTGGTGACCATGCCCAGAGGAAGCTGGTGAGCCAGCCGGGCAGAGTTAAGGGCTCAAAGCACCCTGGCTGATAACTCAGTTCCCTGGGCTGTGTGGGCTGAGGCCTGGGTTGTAAGGCAGTTTCCTTCAAATTTGAACATCCCTTCAGAAGGTAGGGAGGCTCCTGAGACTCAGGAGAGAGATAAAATGTCACAAGTCTGGGAAAGCAGAAACTTGGGGGGCGGGGGGGTTCTGACTGCCCCTCACAGCTTTATAAAAGGCGTATACAACCAGGGTGAGAGGGACACTGTAGCCATCTGAGCCACGGAGAAGTGATGCTCTCCTGTGAACTGCCTGCAAGCTGTACAGAGTACCCCAGGACGGCAACGCTGGGGAGTCCTTACCTGTGCTGGGGTTGGCTTTTTCCATGACACAGCTGCTTTTGAGTCACCCGTGCTCCTTGTAAGTAACCCCTTACTCACACTTATCTTACAGATCCCAAGAAAAACTCATTGGTTCGCCAGGTTGGACTCCGGTGCCATCGGTACTTTAGTATGTTGTGGGTTCCTTTTCTAGGGTGGGTAGACATCCATGTTGTCTAGGAACATGTCAGTCATTTCCCAGGAAAAGACTGTCACAGGACAGCATCGTGTCATTTTTTAGTCATGGGTCCTCATTTGCAGTCTCTCCCTTTGGCTCAGATGCTGTTGTCCTGGTTAGATTTATGTCAACTTGTNACAAGCTAGAGTCATTGGAGAGGAGGGAGCCTCAATTGAGAAAATGCCTCCATAAGATAGGGCTGCAAGCAAGTCTACAGGGCATTTTCTTAATTAGTGATTGATGGGGGAGGGCTCAGCCCATTGTGGGTGGAGCCATCCCTGAGCTTGTGGTCCTGGGTTCTATAGGAAAGCAGGCTGAGCAATCCAGCAAGCTGCACCCCACTGTGGCTTCTGCCCTGCTTGAGCTCCTGTCCTGACTTTTCTTTAATGATGAACTATATGGAAGGGTAAGCAGAATAAACCCTTTCCTCTGCAACTTTGGTCATGGTGTTTCATCACAGCAATAGAAATCCTAATTAGGACACTGTCAGGGGTTGATTTGGTTCCCTTGCCAAAGTCATGCATTCATACAAAGCCCCTTAGACCCAGTGTTGAAGGGTAAGGCCCATCAGTAGGCAATTCAGTTAAAATGAGGTACCTGGAGGTAGGTCCTACCTTGTATTCCTTGGAGTAAGGATCATGGCACAGGTGTACACAGACTGAAGACTGAGTGATNAAGACAGTAATCCAAAAGCTAGAAGGCGTCTTGGAGGAGATGAAAGCTCCCTCAGGCCTCCTTGATCTAGGACTTGGAGCTTCCAGAACCTTAAAAAAATAAGTTAATGCCGAGTCACTCAGTTTGTGGTTGGCATGGCAGCCTTAGCTGACTGATGTCAAGGGGAAGCACAAAGCACACTGGGTAGTACCCAGAACATAACCGAGCCCAGTGAATGAGGGGTATAGTTGCCCAGAGTCCGAATTGCCTGGTGAGAGCATCAGGAAGGGCTTGGGAGGTGCCTCTCTTAGTAAAGTGGGACCTGAGTTTGAGTCTCCAGAGCTAACTTGAAAACAACAACACCAACAGCAACAACAAACTGAGTGTGGTGATGTATGAGTGCAATCTCAGCGCTGGGGAAGTGGACACAGGTGGATCCCCAGGCCATTGGCCAGACAGCCTAACTTCCTTGGAAAGTTCCAGGCCAGTGAGAGATCCTGCCTCAAAAGAAAACCCTGAAGTGGATGGTGTCTGAAAAATGACACCCAAGGTTGTCCCCTGGTCTCTGCATAGATGTCTACACATCTGCAAACACACCCAGACACACATACACACCATTCAGGAATCCCCAGATTGCTGTTACTGGGCACTGAAGCCAAGAGGTTGCAGTGGCCTTGTGTTAGCTCAGGCTGCTCATTCTGCTGTGTGCCCTGCCATCTGTAAGTCTCCCTGCCCAGGAAGACCGGACTGTGCCCTGGTGCTAACAGTCTTTCCCCAGAGTATAGAATTGCTTTCTTCCATCAAGGCATTGGCATCAGGCATAAACCTGAAGACGGTTGTGTGGAATGCTGGCATCCAGGGATGTGGAGACTCCTTCGGAGTGACTCTTAACAAAACAGAAAAATATTAACAAGGAGCCTGAGCTTTGAGCTTTTAAAGGCAGGAGCTTTCCAGGTGAACAGAAGCGAGAATGAGCAGAAACCACAGCCAGGCGGAGGTGGGATGCAGCTGCCTGTCAGCAGGGAGGTGTCTGGTGAACCTTTCACAGCTTTGCTTCCTCCCCACAACCCAGGCCTGTGGTTCCTTGCACTAGGTTCCCACGGAGCCTTCCTGTGTTCTCAACCCTAGTTTCTTGTTTCTAAGCTTGCCCTCTCTCCCCAGGAAGCTGTGGCTTCCCTGAGAACAGGGTTTTTGCAGTATGTCTGTCTGCTNGGGGTCAGAGTGGGGTGGGGGGATGGGTTGAGCAGTTCAGATATCTGAGTTCTTGAATCTAGTTCTTAATATGCATACAGAACTATATATTATTTATTAACATATTAATCTATATTATAATCTTATTTATTCATATAAGTATGCTAATCTATATTATATACAACCATTTAAAAAATTTCTATGTACATGTGTCTGTGCAAGTGTATACCACATGTGTGTGGGTTCCCTCAGAGGCCAGAAGAAGGCGTCAGATCCTTGGAGCTGAAGTTACAGGTGGTTGTAAGCACCCCGGTGTGGGTGCTNCGAACTGAACTTGGGCACTTGGGAAGAGCAGCAAGCACTCTTAACCCTGAGCCCCTTGAATTCTTCTATTCTCTGTGTAAAGTGTTGTCTTTGAGGCAAGCACTGTGCTATGTACCCCAAGAGCGTTAACTCTCTAAATACATAGTCTCGAGGGATGGGGAGGGAAGACACATGCCCTGGGGTTCACGCCCATAGGCTGGCTGAAGAATGTGGACACAAAGCATCCTGTCACCATAATGGGTAGCAGCCCTTTTGGGGGGCATGTNTCTTGCCTACCAGGGGGTTTTAATTTAATTTTAAACTTTGTGATATATATATGTTTATGTGTGTNAGCATATGCATGTGTATATGGAGCCTGGAGTTGACATAATGTGTCTTCCTCTGGAACTCTCCTTTGTTGAGACAGTTTCTCACTAAACCTGGAGCACACTGATTTAGCTAGAATGGCTGGCCAACAAGCCCCAAGGATCCACCTGTTTCTGCCTCCTCCTGCACTGGGATTACAGGCGTTCACTGCCACATCTGTTTTTATTTGTTTGTTTGTTTGTTTGTTTTTAACATGGGTGCTGGGGGTCTGAACTCAGTTTCTCCGCCTTCTGTGGCAAGCCCTTTACTGACTGAGCCATCTCCCCATCTCCTTATCAGGGCCCTTAACCTTCCCCATGGCATTCATTCTCTCTTGGAACCCTGGGGCTGCGTAGGACCTCTTTCTCAGAATAAAACTGTTAAGTGCATCAAAAGTAAAATACACAAGATTAGTCAATCCTAATGAGATGCAACTCACAAACCAATTATAACAAGACACACTGATAATGAAGAACAGCTATATAAATGTTCAGACTATTCTAAGTTGCTCATTTGTGAGATTGTAATGTATCTATTTCTTTATTAAATCATTAAGTATCAAGAGTAGTGGGACCAACACTTCTGTCATTTCCAGTCTTGAGTGGTAAGTGGACATATCAAAAGTCACCTGGAGATGTTTGCTGACATGTAGCAATGGCGACTAAAGTTGTTCCCAGAGCTTTTAGGGTGAGAGCCTGGGCCCTGGCAACCTTAACAAACCAGGCTCAGCCATCCCACCTCAGTAGTCCAATTAAACAGAGAAGTGATAACGACAAAGGAGATTTGCTCAGTGTGGCCACATTAGGAAGAGGAAGAGACACAGTGACCCCCTCCAAGTCCATCCTCAGGGTCCTGGCATGAGGTTCAGGTTTAAACAGAGGGTTCGAGGTCTGCATAAGTAAGCAGTCATGGTCAAGGTGTGGTGCTGCCCATCATTGCTTGGGGTCCAGGATGTTCTGCAAGGTGGTCTGACAAGTTGTTAGAACGGTGAGGAATCTTTTCCTGAGAGACAAGCTCCCACTCTGGCTCACACCAGGACTTCAGACTTTTCTTACACCCGTAACACCTGGATGTTTGCTGAGGTCCAGAATCTCACCTCCCACTCCAGGCTCGAGAGCTGGAATCTGCTTTGTAGCAATGCCCGTGGGTGATGTGGGTGCATACAAGTATCTGACAGGGCCATGCAGGCAGATGCTTGCTGGAACTACTCCAGCAGGGAGCTGTGCATTTGAGCCATACAGAAAGGTATGGTGACAGGAGGACTACCTGGGGTGTCATCTCTCTCGTTTCCTTTTGACAGTGTCTCTCACTGGGCTGGATCTCACTTAAGTAGGCTAGGCTGCTTGGTCCAGGAGCTCCAGGGATTTGCCCTAGCTCTGAGGTTGGGATTGGAATTATAAGCCATCACACCTGGCAATTTTTACTTGGGTTCTGGGAATCAAACTCAGATCCCCCTGCCCTGTTTGGTAGCAGTTTGCCAACTGAGCTCTCTCTGCAGGCCCCATTACCTTTCATAAGCAAGTTCCAGGGCAGGGTATAACTTANCTGATTGGTGACCTTACACAGTGGTCATGGGGGCTGCTGCAGCTTCTGGGGCTTCCTGGCTTGGGCAAAGACACTCTTATCCTCNCTCTGTCTTCTTCAGGCGCTGACTGGCTGACAGGCAGGCCTGCTCCGTGGGGAAGCCCACCAGCAGTTGTCCACCCTCCTTTCAGAGATAAATCTGCACACCTTCTGCAGAAGATTATTCTTGTCTCAAATCCAAGACCAGTCTTCCAATCCAGCTTTTCCAGAATCCAAAGAGGACCAGCATTTGAACAACCTTTTTGCTGTCTCTTAATTGGTTCTGAGCTTTCTGAGGAAGCATTTGATTAATTAGCCTCCTCTAATGCCCACAATGCTGGCACCTACGAAGCTGAAAGCCCAGTGTAGAGAACCCTGAGACTGCATCTTGTCAGCAGCCGATCCCCAATCAGCTCTCTCACCTCCTCCCATCACTTCCCTTTTCTTCTCTTCCTCCGTTGAGTCTGTATTCTCTAGTTATGTTATCTCGTCCCATTCTCTCTATTCTTATAAGTCTCCTGAAAATGTTTCTGGAATGGATTAAGGACACACATTCATACACAAAGATAACATATAAGGACAAACATACACAGCTCGATAGCAGAGGTGGAGGGTATACCATTACGTTATGTACCTGCAGGGGGTGCTGTTTTTGTTTTTTGTGTCTCTTCTAACTGTAGGAGACTACAAAGTAATTAAGCAACCTGTGGCTGTGATCGAAGACGAATTTGGTCTCTATATACTTGTTGATGATGCATTATTGAAAAAGATAAAGAAGGTTCTGGTAACCAAGGCATCTGGGGGAGGCATTTCATTTATAAAACGTTCTTAAAGCATTCGGAAAGTGTTCTGCACTCCTGGGACAGATGGATGAGTGGAGCTGGCATCTCTCTTCACTTAGTGTAGAGTACTCAATGACTTGAAAGCCAGGAATCGAGGCGTTGNGGAGAGATAGGATTATGTCATTTTCCTGCTAAACGAGTGCAAACGCTTCTTGTTGTACTGAGAATAGTAACTCTGCTCTTCACATGGGCGGCACACACTGCAGCATCCGGGCCCCTGCCTCTTCCATCAGCCCCAGATCACATCACTGTCTCAAGCTCTCTCCATCTTCNGAGTCTCTGCATGTATTTACTGTTCCTTCTACCTAAAANGCCTGCTCCCTTTCCTGTATCAGCCCAAAGCTTACCGTCATACTTCAGGACTTAAATGGTGACAGGAGGCAACTTCAGGAAGGAAAAGCCTATTTGGAACTGTGATGACTGGCATTGAAGTTGTCAACTCAACACCTGGGAGACGAGCCTCTGGGCACACNTGTGAGATTGTCGCTAAGGTTGGCCTCTGAGAACCATGGATCAGGGATTGTCTGAAGTCTGTTAATTGGTATGGGAAGACTCATTGTAATTGTGGGTGGGACACTTCTCTGGTGGGGGGACCTGAGCTGCATAGGTGGATAAAGAGCTGAGCATTGTTATGTATCTGCATCACTCTTTTCTTCTGAACACAGAAACAGCCTAATAGATGACTGAAGCTCCTGCCTCTGTGGCTCCCATACTGACAGGCTGCAGTGAGGAACTGTGCGCTAAAACAAGTCAGCCCTGTCTCCTTAAGTTGCTTCTCTTATGGCATTTCCTCACTGCACCTGGAAAGGATTCCAAGACACCGACCAATTGAGAGTTTTTGTTGAACTGTGTTTTTAGTATTTCTTTTCTGTCTGCCAGACATGGAAGGTAGGTACACCCATCAGTGACCCATGTCTGAAGTGTGTGCTTTGGAGTCTTCTCTGATGCTACCTGGACTTTGGTGTCCTCTCCCTNGCTTCTTTTCCCTAAAGGAGCCACGCGTGACGTGTAGTGATGATTGTCACTTCCTCTTGGTAGCGTCTTGGAGTCAGAGAGGCAATGGTGGCCTGGGATATGCTTCACTTTTCTCATCACTGTGACAGACTACTTGGCAGAAACAATGTAAGGGAAGAAGTGTTTGCTTTGGCTCCTGGTCCAGGGAATGTGGTCCATCATGTCAGAGAAGGTACAGCATCAGGGATGTCTCCTGTCTGTGGCAGTGCATGCTGATGGCTGTCACCTTGACAGGTCAAGGAGAGAAAGGGAAGAAAACANTGGCANTCATTTGATTTTCTNNGTCTCTACTCTTGAACATGAGCTCACAGGACAGTGCTACCTGTGTTCAGGATAGAGCTTGCTGGTTTAGTTTTTACTCTCTGNAAATGGCTTAATAGACACACTCNAGGGTGGCTTTGGGAATGACTGAGGAGTTTCTTAATCTAATCAAGTTGGCCATTGAAATTCAGCATCTCAGATGCTCTCTGGGGAGNGTTTTCTGACGCCTCAAGGGTCATGTCAATCTTCTGGTACATTGTCCACAGCCTTAATCACGGTGTTTATGANTANGCATTTCCATTGAGACTTCCTTCCNTTATTTCACCTACCAGACTGCAAACTNCTAAGAATGTTGTCTGTGCTCATCTTATGCGACATGTACATATTCACTCACCTCAGAAAGGGAGCTGACAACAGACCCNAGTCCAACCAGGTGAACCAATGGATTTTTATNGGAGTTACTNGAAGAAATATACGTGAGGGGTTACTGACAGGAACTGAGATACCTCAAAAGCTGCTAGGTCATGGGAAAGCAGACCTCAATGCAGGTGAGGACTCATGAAAGCTGCATCCCTGGAGCTGACTTACAGCCAGTT
>LZPO01017320.1:351480-370491 GCA_001675575.1 Neotoma lepida
CGTCTTGGAGGTAAGGTGCTTGGTTTGAGAAGGAAGGATCTGAGTCAGCCATAGAAATAACATTTCTCCTCTGAAGTGGTTTCCTTCTTATTTGACGGAGAACAAACCAGAAGTCTTAAACATTGCAGAAACCATCACACCTTAAATGGCACAAGTGGACTTGCACGATCTTTAAATGAAGATGTTTTCCTTCATTTTTAAGCTTTGAAAGCTAAAAGGGTTCCTGTGGGGTCAGAAAGCCTTGCTTCGATGNTACTGGCTCTGTGCGAATGATTTCACCCTAGATGTTTGGCTGCAATCATGCCCATAAGAGACATCTACACGGAAAAAAATCTGCACGCTCCTAAACATTGTAGGATGCCATCATTCAACTCCATCTGAGTTCTATTGGGTTGCTTCTATTTACCAAGAGCTTGTGGGGAACCTGGAAGAGACATAGGGAATTCGTGAACTTTGTCACTTTGTCAGCTGGCTGTCCCTCCAGCAATGCTGTCTTCTCACGTTCATTGAGTGGCAGACATTTACGTGTTGGGAATCAGGGGACATTATAGAGGTATATCAGAGTGAGCCTCCTACTCACAGATTTTGTAACCTATCATCAGGGCCCAGGTACTGAGATGTATTTGCTAATAAAAAAAAAACCATTAGGAATGTGTGTGAAGAAATGGCTCAGCAGTTAAGAGCACTGGCTGCTCTTACAGCGCACCCAGGTTCAGTTTCCAGTACCCACATGGTGGCTCATGACCATCTATAACTCCATTTCCAAGGGATTTGATGCCCTCTTCTGCCCTCNTCGAGGCACCAGGGACACACAAGGTGCATATACATACATGCAGGCAAAACACACTCTTAAATATAAACAAAATCTTTTTAAAGTTGGAGAACTGATNAAAAGATCTATTTACAAGGTAGCAGACTGCTGCAATAGCCTCCCTGAGACTATGGTTGCATGGTTTCTATAATGATGGCTTCAATATAAAATCTGAAGTGTTCAACATGTCAGGGTTCACTGCTGTTATTTTTGTTGCTGATTTAAGATAGGGGTCTCATAATCTAGTCCAGGCTGGTCTGGAGTTTCCTACGCTGCCCAGGTTGGCCTTGAACTCAGGGCAGTGCTCCTGCTTCAGCACTCTTAATATTGGCNCTATAGGCATGCACCATTATGCCTGGGTCCAGGCCTGTGGTAAGTAGGATTGCCTTGAAAATATGCCTGGTGTGGGCTGTGTCCAGGTGTAAACCTGAGATAAATCCAGTTCCCCTTCTCCAAACTGGAGATGAAAAAGATTCCCACAGTTATTCCCAAGAACATGGTGGTGGGCTACACTTCCCATGATTTTGTTCCTGGGTACCTCTGACTCCTGATCATGAGTTTTTCTGTACCTTCTTACTCTGCACAGTCCCTTGTCAGCCTAAATGATGGTCATTGGCCCTTNCCTCTCCTCTGTCTTCTCCATCTCTTCACAAAACACATATATTCATTGGTGTGATTGCTTTCACTGGGAGACAGTAGCCAGTTTTAACAACAGTGGATGTCTCTGTCTTAAGGAAAACCTTTCGCCACTCTGCGGCTGGGGCTCCACTCCCCACAGTTGTGGAAAGTGATCCTCCTGTGTGACCTTTTCCAGGGAGATGTAAATAAACGTCCACTCACCCTAGGTGGGGTGCTAATGACAGTCCAAAGAAATAACTCCCCGCCTCCGCTTAGCAAACCAATGGACTCTGAGGTTACCACAGAAGAACCTGCCCCTCTGTGCAACTTAGAGGCAGTTGGGCCAGTGGGAGACTCTCCTCTCGCCAGCAATGTTTGCTGCTTATAAAACTCTGGAGAGCGCCTTTGTGAACCTTGTAACTTTCTGAGCTTTGTAAGTCTTGTGAACTTCCTGAGCCTTGTTTAATTCACTTCCTGATGCTCATGAGCCTCTTTTCTCCCTCTAGAGGGGATGTTTCAATTCAGAAAAAACAGCCATGTAGACCCTCCCCTCTGCAGATTTCTTCTTTATTTGGTTCATCTGTTTTTCCCATTCAAGATTCTACTCACCCATCTTTTCATCTTTTGCCCTCATCTTCTTCCTCTTTCTTCTTCTTCCTCCTTATCTTTCTTTCTCCATCTCCTCCCTTTCTTCCTCTTCTTCTTCCTACACCACTTCCTCCACCTCTTCCTCCTGGTACTTTTATTTTTATTTCCTTTCCCTAGAATGGAACTCAACAGCAGGCTGCACTTGGGAAAATACTAAGGTTTAGCCTCCATCCCAAAGACTTCTGCTTTAACTGATTTGCCATGCAGTTAGGTACAGGTTATTTATTTTAAATGTCATTTTATTATATGTGTGGGTGTTCTGCCTGCATGTATGTACATGAGCACCTGGTGCCTGTTGAGCTCAGAAGAGAATGTTGGATCCACTAGAATTGGAGTTACAGATAGTTGTGAGCTGCCATGTGGGTGCTGGGAATTGAACCCAGATTCTCTTGGAGAGCAGCCAGTAATCTTAAGCACCAAACCATCTCTCCAGCCTCAGGTGCAGGTTATTTTAAACAGAACCAACCTCCCTGCATTCTCACATATGTAGCCAGGGCTGTGAGTCATTGTAAACTTAGCCTGCACTTTCGGGGACACATCTAGTATTCTAGAAACTCGACTACAAGCTAAAAAAAACTTGACAAAATGTGGCATCAGCTGCCCACCCATTGGCACATACACACTTTTTGTTCATGTTTAATCCAATTCTCATAACCACCTCTGTGGGTATCTATCAACTGAGAAGGAACAGAAAAATCTGAGCTGCGANGTTANGGGTGGCAAGAAGGAACATGGCCAAACACTCTAACTCCAGCATCCTCTAGACTTAAACTTAACCAATCAGAACTGACCTCATTTGCGTAGTGAGGACTTCAAACTCACAAAGAAGACAGTTCCCAAATTAAAACAAACACAGTCTAGTCTCTAGGGATTATTTTATTGCTGGTTTGCCTGTTGCTCCCTTAAAGTATCTAAATAAACTTGTCTTCCGCTCTAGTCTGCGTCGGGTGGATTTTCTCTCTGTCTCCACCCTACCACACCCCTTTCCCGGCCTGCCTTACACATGAGGAGACTGGGAGGCCAGGAAACTGCTCAAGCTTCCAGGGTCAGGAAGGGGGAGAGTAGGATTTCAGTCTAGCTGTAAAACCCTAGTTCTTGCAGGTTTATTTTGTTTTCTTTTCGTTTATTACTTAAAAGGTTCGTATTGATTTCACTTCCCTGCCCCACGCTTGTGTCTTCAACACAATGGACCCTGTTGTCTATACAGCAAGCACTGAACAACGCTGGGCAAACCCCTCACAGTCTGCCTGGGCACACGCCACATGCCACCTGCCTATTTTGGTGCTTCCCTATACTTTTTGGTATAAAAGACAATCCTATTATTGGATTTGAGACAGCCTAGTTTGGTTAGAGGCTGTATTGTAGTCTGCCAAATGCAGGAGCAGCCTGAGTGCCTCAAGCACAGTCATGGAAGAGTCTGTTTTCATTTTTGCCAAATACCTTCCTTGGAAAATCACAGCCTCTGCTACCCTTCTCTAGCTCCAGGGTACCCTTTATCAGTTTAGATCTAGTTGATAACAGTTCTTCCCCAAAGCTCTCTCCTTGCCCAAAGTCAAGGACATCCTTCTATACTCCTAACACAGTAGCTAATACTAGTTGAGCAGACGCTGAAAACAAGAAGCCTCAATCATTCCTTGGTCAGCTTCACATGNCCGTAAGAGCTGAGCTCTGACTTGAGGACCAAAGCAGAAGGATGCCTTGAGATTTTGCAGGTCTGCAAGGTTGAGAGCCTGCTGCCCTAGCCAGCACCAGCTGGTGCCCAGACCAGCCTCCAGCCTGCCCTTTTGATACCAAGGCTTTCATACTATGATTTTCCAGTTTGTGCTATGGGTGACAGAGCTAAATTTCTCCTGCAATCTCATTTTTTTTTCTTTCCTGAGTAAAATGTGCCAAGATGCCCACTGGTGCAATGATCCCAGGAATAATACAAGGTCAGAGGTTCCATTTAACAATAATTAATTAATTAATTAAAAAGCAACCATTACTCAGACTGAAAAACGACAACAGCAGAGTTCCCCCAGGTAGGGTAGAGAAGATGGATATAGATGAGGTGGCCAAGTGCTGAGAGCTGAGAGGTTTGATGCTGAGAGCTGGAGCGAAGAGGTTTGGTGTTGGATAGTGACAGCAGATGTTTAAAATCTTGCCCCTTCAGCCTTTCTTTTATGACTTNAGTAGGATTTTGCCCTAGCCATCCCCAAGCTTCTCTGAAATACAAAACACAAGGGAGGCTTTAATGTCTGCGCCAATGGGAGAGTGCCGTTCGACTGAGGCTCTTGGGCCAACGGCAGTTTCTCCAACATGATTTGTTTTTTTTTTTTTTGATTTGCCATTTTTCATTTTGATGTTCAAGTCTGCTGTGTCTCTGAGACTAAAGCAGGACAGTTAGTGCTGGGAGAAGCTGCTGGTCATGGGAGCCTGCCGCTACCTGTGAGAAGGGCAGGGGTGTCTGTGCTAGGCGGGGCGTGGATGCCAACTAGGGCATGGAAAAGACTTTTCCTGAGGACCAAGCAGGCAGCTCGCAGATGGTTCCATGAAAGTGATAGCATTAGGCCCATTGTACTGTACTTGGGCTACTTAATTACAGAGCAAACTTACAGATTCCCGTTGACAGACTCATTTAATCAATACTGCTTACTCCAACTCTAATTTCCTTGTCCTACAACTCATTAAATTTGAAATATTATTGATTTTCAAGAGATAGCTTAGAGGATATCTAAGTCCATTCTATCTCAGGGACCTTGGTTTGAGTTTAATTCATAGGCATCTAGGCCAGAAGGCACAAATCTCTTCATTAGGCAATGGTTGTAGAGTAATGATTGCACCAGACATACTTCAGTGGTACAAAGAATTTTCCAGGACCCCATATTTCCCAGTAACATTAAATCAGTAGCTTTCTTATTGCAGTCACAAAATGCCTAATGAAAGAACTGTTTGGTTTAAATGAGAAATGTTCCCCATTGACTCAGGGATTTGAACACTTGGTCTGCGGTTGGTAGAGCTGAGGTTATGGGGAGGGCCTCTTGCTGGAAGTATATCAGGGGTTGGGCTTTGAGAGTTTCAAGTCTCACCCCACTTCCTGTTTGCTCTCTGCTTCTTGTTTGTGGCTGAAGATGTGACCTCTCAGCTTCTGCTCCTGCTTCATGCTGCTGTATCTCCCATCCACAATGGANTCCTATCCTTCCGGGGCCATGAGCCAAAGTAAACTCTTTTATAAGTTGCCTTGGTCATGGTGTTTTATCCCAGTACTAGAAAGACAACTAAGATGGAAACTTGGGAAGGAAGGGCTCATTCATGGTCTAAGCAGGGACATAGTACATCATGATGGGGAAGAGCTGGGTGGCAGCATTGTGAACAGTCTGGTCACATTGCATTCAGTCAGGAAGCAGAGAGTGGACAGGAAGTANGGTTGGGCAACAAAACCTCAAAGCCCACCCCCATCATGATGGACTGTGTCCCTGGTTAGACCACTTCTTCCAGTAAGGCTCAGCCTCCTAAATGTTCCAAAACCAACCAAAACAATGACACCAGCTAGGGGAGAAGTGTTCAAACACATGAGTCTATGGGGGACATTTCTCATTCAAACCCCAGGCTCACATTGAACGGTCTCCTTGCCTGTTTCTGCATAGCAGGTCTCCCAAGCAGAGGATAATGATTTATATAATTTGAGAAGACACATCTCCAGAGTATGTACTTCTGAAATGAAATTTTTTGTATCCCACAAATCAAAGGTCCTCTGAACCTTCACATCCTCCTGCACCTGAATCATCCATTGGGCCTTCAACAGCCCAGTCAATTCTCCTCCTCAGTAATGTGAACCAGAGTTCATTCTTTATTTTTCCTTTTCCTTTTGTTCTGGGATCAATCCCAGGGCCTTGTGTATTCTAGACACAGCAACACTCCAGCCTTGGGACTCCATTCTTACTGTGTGAAAGGTGTCCTCCTGAGAGAAGGCTGTTGCCCAAAGGCTTTGGCACTTGCTTGGGTCTGCCCCCTTCACATGCTGAAGGTGATTGACAGGGGGGTAGGGGTGTCCAATGAATTAGATTTCAGATGCTTTTTGCTGTTTTGAGGTAAAACCTTGAATTAATTTATTATTTATTTATTTGTCTGTCTGTGTGTGTGTGTGTGTGTGCACGCGCACACGCTCAACATTATGTATCATGCTATGTATGATACATAATGTAGAGGCCAGAGGACAACTTTTGGGAGTGGATTTCTCCTTCCACCATGGGATCCAAGGATCAAAGCTAGGTTGTCAGGCTTGAGCAAAGNGCTTTTACCCTCTAAGCCATCTTGCTTCCCCTTCATTTTTTTTTAAAATAAAAGCCTATTGGCTATTTTAAAATTCTGAAATTACAAAAAGAATACTCATCAATAAGAAGCACTCACCCCATCTTGTTTTCTTTTTGGCCCCATTCTCTCTCCTCTCATAGGAAAATACTATTTTTTAAAATTTCTTCTATTACCTGCTTGGCGGCCTTATGTTTAGTTAAGAAAGAAAATGTAGATTCTTATGTTTTCCTGCCTGTATAAAAGAATATTACACTCATTACTCGGAGCCTGTGACTTATTGTGCTTTATCTGACATATAGAAAACACCCTCACTCACAAAAAGAACTCAATAACTCTTTATTGTGCTCTATAATTTAGCCAGCTAGCTCGCTCCTGAAAGGCTTTTACCATTGCCACTGTGTGCAGACACACACATGCCAAGTCACTTTATGCATAAGTCATTTTTGCATGTATATCTGTAGAACAATATGTCTGAGGATATGAGGAACCAAGTCCCAAAACTTATGACCGTCACTGCCCAACTGCTCTTGGTGGTACATTTTACCCATGTGCCCTCTCCCACCAGCAGGGTACAGGAATCTGAGGCTGGCAATTGTGATTCGTCTTGGCAAATACTTATGTTTTTAGGTCAGAGACTGTAGTAGTCGGAGTTTTAGACAATGCAAGAGAGCACGGTTGATTTAAGATACAAAGAGTTTGTTGGACCGGATAGGGAAATCAGTGTAGAGGCATTGGGNGTGGGGGCAAGGGAAGTGAAGGACAGCCAAAGGCTTGCCATGGAAATAGTTTCATGAGAACTGTGCTACCCCACTGGGCACAATGCCTGTGGCTGCTGGGCCCTAACCCTTGACCTTGCTCTCTCTCTTTCTCTAGCACACAACCACTAATCTACCCTGAGAGTTAAAAAAGAAGCTAATTTGCCTTCCATGGGGTTAGGCAGTGGGGAAGGATTGGGAGAGGTCCTGCCAACTCCTCTTTGTCTCTTAGTAAGAATGCTATTCAGATATTAGATAGTCAAAGCAATGTCTACCATGAACATCAGATTACATCCTCATCTCCTTCTCAATTGGTAGGCATCCAAAGCCTTTCCTTGTATTGTGCCAGTTGGAGAAGTGTGTTCTTAAAAAAAAAAAAACAACAACCTAGTGGCTTCAGGATCTGAATTGGTCTGAATTGGACCTAGAATCTGGCCCTGCACCCATCTGACTCATGCATCAGCTTAAGACTCACTCTGTGAGCCTGCCTCATTTATCCACCACCTTCTGCATGCTAAGTAAACACACTTGGCTAAGGATTCCGAGTCGGGGACTCTTCCATCAAATTCTGCTTCAGCTCCTCTGATCCGTGGCTTAGCCCTGGGCGAGCCATTCTTCTTAAGTCTGTTTTCTCATCCTCGAAGCTGGGNTGATAATATTGACCTACTTTTCCTCTTGTTGCGGGGCCTCACTAATTGATAGCTGGAAAGAGCCCCGGAAAGACTTCAGAATCACCACAACCCTCCCTCTCCCCGCTTCTTTCCCAGCTCTTTCTCCTGCAGCATTCCCATTGCTTGTCCGATTGGCCTATGAAAGGGAACACATGAGGGCTTGGGGTACAAACCTGACCTGCTTGGCATATAAAGAGACAGTGAACCTGACCCATGGGGGAGGGAAGACCATCAGCAGTTAGCAACTGCTGATGGGTTGTCATGGGTTTCTTTGAGCCCCACTGCCCAGTCCATCGAGCAGGAATCACAAAAGCACAGATGCCCAAGCCCTAATTGCTTTTCCTGGTTGTCATCTGTATACATAAATACATTAGCAGCCCAGCTCTTGACACTGACAATATGAACAGCTCACTCACGGCAGCAGCTGTAACAGTGCCTCTGATATTAATCACACATTCCTTTCAATGGTGTTGACCTGAAGGCGACAGCACCTAGCTCTCCTTTCCAACTATGAAGAGCAATTGGCTCTCAGAGGGGGTGTGTGCATCTGCTAGGAGAGAGGGGCTTGGCTTATCACTATTCCAATTGCACTAAGTGATGACATTCTAATAGCACATTAGAGTTGATGACATTTATATAGATTAAATATTTATTTTATTTTTAGGTGTGTGTGTGTGTGTGTGTGTGTGTGTGTGTGTGTGTATAGAGTGTAGTGCCGGAGGAGGCCAGAAAAGGGTGTTAGATCCCTTGGAGTTGGAGTTAGAGGTGATTTTGAGCCCCTTGACTTGGGTTTTGGGGCTGAAACTCAGGTCCTTTGCAAAAGCAGTGTGTATTTTAAAGTGTGAAGCCACCTTCTAGCCCCCACTATTGGCATTCTGGCCTGCCCCTTGGGGACCCGCCCTGCATCCTTTAAGGAAAAACCCCTCCCTTCTTCTTCCTCTTCCCCTTCCTCCCTTTCTCGCCATAAGGTGTGCACATCTCTGCTTTCTCTCTTTCCTCCCTCTCCCTCTCTCCCCCTACCCCTGTTATAATAAACTCTCCACATGAATGCTGTGTTTGCATGGTATGAGTGACTTCCCACCGTGCCACACCACTGCCCACCACATCTCCCTCACTCACCAGGGCACCATGGCCCAACCCACCAAGGCCTCCTGCATGCCATATCTTTACACCCACATTTTCATATCTCTGATCTGCGTTAGGCTTTCCCTAGGTTGTGAAGTGGGTAAAGGTAATTATCTGTCCCAGTGATTTGTAAATTAAAAAAAAAAAAAGAAGTCCAAGAGTTGGAGAGATGGCGTTGTGGTTAACAGCACTTGCTGCTGCTCCAGAGGACATGGGTTCAGTTTCTGGCACCTGCATGGTGGATCCCAGCTGCTTTTGGCTCCAGTTTCAGAGGATCTTCTTCACAGATCCTTCACCTTCTTCTGACTTGTGTGGGCGCCAGGCCCGAGAGTGGTACATGGCAAAACACTCAGATACATAAAATAAATCTAAACAAATTTCAAGAAAAAAAAAGCCAAACTTAGAGGTTTGAGGGTCTTAGATCATCCACGTGGTAGTTTGGCTCCTTTACCTAGTACTCATATGTCAATGAGAAGAACCACCTCAAGTCCAGNCCCTTGAGACAGAAGCAATCCCACTCAGAGATGTTAACCTCTGCATATCCACCCCTGGAAATGCTCTAAATGTGGAGCCCAGCACTGGGTCCCTAGGCATCACTCAGTGCTCCCAGATTGGGGTTTCCTGTGGAGCAGAGGTTCAGAGAGACTAATAGCTTGCCCAGGGACACACAGACCGCCCATTAGCCTCAATTCTATGCTGCCAGTTTTCAAAACTCCCAGCGCAGAGTCAGCAGTGCCCTGCATGGGGCAGAGGACTGGGGACCAAAGTGGAAGTTAGTTGCCTCCAGTCTCTATCCTCAAGAGAAGTTCTGTTTCTTCAGTGTACCCAGGGGCTGTAAATTTTATTTCTTTCATGGCAAGAGGAAAGCTGTGAACCAGCATGGGAAAAAGCAAGGAGATGAAGTTAGTGAAGGTCACACAGGTGCACAGAACATGCGTGGTTCAGGCTCTCTGCTCCAGTTCTGGGTCTGGCTGGCTGGTTCCCAGTGGTTTGCTGTATGAGATGCTCTGTGCCCTGGATTTGGGACCCCTCTCATTTCAGCAGAGCTGGGCCACCAGTCCAAAGTGACTTTCTACTAACTGTCTGCCATAGGCTCTGGTTTTGCATGTGGGTCTCACAACCTTGCTGTCCCAGCTAGTAATTCCTGTCAACTTGCCATAATCAAGAATCACCTGAGAAGGGGCAGTGGCTTTCAACTGAGGTATTGACCAGATCTCATTGGCCTGTGGCTATATCTGTGGGTAATTGTCTTGATTGATGTGGGATGGCCCAGCCCACTCTAGGCAGTCCCTGCCTCCCAGGCAGGGGGTCTTGGTGTATGAGAAACCTGGCTGAGCATCAGCCAGAGGGAGAAAGTCAGGAAAGAGTGTTCCTCTTCTGCTTCAGCTAAATGCTTCTGCTTTGAGTTCCTGTCCCGACTTCCCTCAGTGATGGACAGTGACCTGCAAGTGGAAGCTGAAATAAATCCTTTCCTCTCCCAAGATGCTTTGGTTATGGTGTTTGTCACGGCAACAGGAAAAGCAAAAGACAGAAAGCAAGAGCTCAGCAGGTGCCACTGCATAGTGGGAGAGTTATAATTTCATGGGAGGTGCCCATACTAATAAGCTGGAGTCTTCTTTGGGGCAGCCTTTCTAGAATGTCATTTGGGCGTTCCATATTCTAAGCTAGACAGCAGTTGTATTGCAATTAGGACCTGGATTTAATCCTAGCTCCCAAGGGCTCATGGGTAAATCACATAACTGTTCCCAGTCTCAGATCATTATTTGTACAAGAAGGATTGAAATAATGTCCCACTCAAGGGATAGAGTTTTGAGTGCATTGAATGCACGGTTGTCCAGGATTCAGAAAGGGTGCCTAAGGAAGTGTGGTTGGCTCAGTTCCTGTGTACTGTGGTGCATTTAAACAGGTTTTTTGCACAGGAAGGGGTTGTACAATGTCGATTTTCTAACATGCACAAAGACGCTGGTGAGGCTGGCTACATACACCATGGAGCATGAGTTAAAACTGTGCGGGTTGTTAACATGACTTTGTCATGCATACTAATGGATGTGGCTATCTAACAGATGCTTAATACAGTCCAGCTTTTCACTGAAGTGCCGCCTGGTCCCCAGCCAAACTTCCTGCTCTGCATCTTCACTTTCTTGAACTCCCTCTGATGGATTTACTGGAGACAGCCCTTCTCAGACACCACAGCTGGTTAGGGGAGGGCTTTTTCATGAGCATTACCCTTGGGTGGGTGATCCTAGAGTCATGTCTCTGAGTTGGGAGAACTCTGGAAAACTGGGTGATGTCATGGAGTCTAGCGGTCACCATGGAAGAGGAAGTTATGGATGCAGAGAGCTCAACAGGCTTTAATGGAAAGAGTGCCTGTTCATGAGCGAGTGATGGAGCAAGGTAAGAGGGAGGAGAACAGCTGGGGCAGCTGTTCTGGAAGGGTCAGCCAGTGGGGCTCTGTATTAAAGGATCCTTGTGTGTGGGGGGAGGGTTGGGGTCTGCATCCTCCAGTTTTGGTGAACATTAGGTGTAGTTTCCAAGGGGTATCTCAGGCTTCTCAGAGGTGGATTGTCAGCACATGTGGCTGTCCCCAAAGAAAAGATTCTGAGCCTGGAAGTAAGCCAGGACAACCCAGGCCAGGCCCAGAAATACCAACAGAAGGGAATGGGATCCCTGGTGGAAGGGTGGGGAGGAGAAAGCCTGGTCGGGCCATACTGGCTGTGAGCCTGGATTTCTTGACTCTGANTGTACTAGCTGTTTTGAGTCCCTNTCCCTGTGACTTCCTGCAGTGATGAACTGTACCATAGAACTGTAAGGTATAATAAATCCTTCCCCCCCTGAGTTGCTTTGATCAGGATATTTATCACAGTAACAGAAATGAAACTAGACAGCATTCTAGTTTCCCACTCTCCCCTGCGTGTTGATAGCACTGGGCCTTTGTTCTTGGCCTTCCTTCCTTGCCACTGGCTTCACTTAGCTCCTACAGATCTCAAAGTCTACAGAACTGGTCCTGGTTTCTCTGCCCCTAGACAAAGCTGTTGTTCTTTGATTAAGAAATGTCTCCCACAGGCTCATGGGGGATATTTGAATCCTTGGTTTTCAGCTGGTAGCACTGTTTCAAGGTTACAGAGCTTTTAGGAATTAAAGTTTCCCCAGAGGAAGTGTGTCTCTGGAGATGGGCCTGGAGGTTTTCCAGTCTAGATTCATTTCCTGTCTGTTTTGTTTCTTGGTCTTTTAAGATGACAGCTGTCTCTGCCACATGCTTCCACCATCCTGATCTTCATGGGGCCTTTGTCGCCATGATGGAATGTTCGCTCTCCAACGGTGAGCCAAAGCAGACTTGCCCTCCTTAACTTGCTTCTTGTCATGTATGTGGCTACAATAATGAGATTAGAAACTGCAATGGCACACAGACTCTACCAGCCCCTCCCTGGCCTCATCTTTCAATCCTTCCGGTTGTTTAAAAGAAACCGTTTTATTTTCACATCAGTATATCTTTTACATTACATGTATTCAGTTGTGAGTGTGTGTGCATGTGAGCACATGCGTGTGGGTGCATAGCATGGTGAGCACGTGGAGGTCAGAGGGCAGCTTGCAGGGCTCATTTCTCTCCTTCTACCATGTGGGTCGGTCCTGGGGAGTGAACACAGGCGATCAGGCGTAAAGGCAATTACCTGTTGACCAACATCGTCATCCCAGCACCAGCCAGTCTTTACCAGCTCTCTCCACACTTGCCAAGTCTCCCCTCTTCAACACAAAGCTCGTGTTTCAGATCTTGGGCTTTNTGAGGCACAGAATAACCTTATTTTGTTTTCTAGTTACCTTCTATTTCTGGAAAGTTGTATAAATTTTGTATTTGTTACACTAATATAAGGTTTCTTTTAAAAATGAATTTAAATAAAAATGCAAGTAAATTAGAAAATTTAAGTACATTCAGATGTCATGCTTTTTAAAATTTATCAGTCACTGAAGTCATTCTAGGTTAGTATCAACAATTCTTCTAGAAGCCAACCTCCAGTCCAACATTCCCCTAGAGGCTCTTGTGAGAGAGTGTGCTGGGGAGGAATACAGTAGCCAGGTAGGAAGAGCTCGTTACACTTCAAGTCTTTGGATTTCTCTCACTCTCTGGGAACTGACAGCTTTCACCCAGAGACAAGACTGAGAGGAGAAGAATTAGAGGGAGGCTGGCCAGGAAGACCAAATAGTGTTCGTATTTGTTGCCTTCATTCACCCATGTCACACTCAAACACTGACAAGTTATGTGGGGAAAGACAGCAGAGGCACACCTTCTTTGGCAGTGGTTGAAGGAATAAGGTATTGCCTTCTCTACANAGCTTCAGAGGAGGCCCCCAGAGCCCTTTATCTTGGGAGCCAGTGTTCACCTTGTTAGAAACTGAGTGTGGTCAGTTTCTAAACGGCTAGTCGTTGGGGTTCTGTTTGGACAGTGTCCTGAGTGAGTGGCCCATGTCAGTCTTTGCACCTTTTCATTCCAGCATGTGACATTCAAGGTGACAAAAAACTTTCCATCCTGGCTTCATTCTTCATGTTATTACACCCGCCATTGACTTCATTGGCTGGCATTTAAAAGAGGAAGCTTGTTAAACCCAGCTGTCACGCTTGTGGTTTTAGAGGTTGGCACAGCAGACAGGCCTGGGGAAGGAAAACTCTGTGTGAGTGGGCAGAACGTAATTCTTCTAACAATCTCCTCACCTCTAGGAAAAACTTCCCCATGGACCCAAAGCATCATGGGAGTTTGCTCAGCAAACTCACATTCTTACCTTGTTTCTGGCCTGTGTGGTAAGCAGCATGGATGATATCATTGGAGGAAAGGAGGAGCTTGTGGATGTTTCTGGGCCTACTTCACGTGTTTGGGAGCCACAGGTATGGCCCCATTTTGTTCCTTACTCAAAACTTCTAGTCTAAGCCAGTGAAATACAATGCTTTTCTTAATCTTGATTGTCAGCTGGATGGGATTTTGAATCACCACGGAAACAAACCTTATCTATGAGGGGTTTTCTGGATTGGGTTAGTTGAGTTGTGAAGACCTACTCTAAATGTGTGTGGCACCATCCGTGGGGTGGTATCCTGGACTGAATACAAAGGAGAAATTGAGCTGAGCACCAGTGTCCCTCTCTGTGCTTCCCGATGGTGGACACAATGTGACTGGTTGCCTTGCATTCCTGGCTCCATGCTCTCCCCACTATGATCAACTGCACCCTCAAACCAGGAGCCAGATAACCCCTCCTTTCTCCAGTAGCTTTGGTCACTGCAGCAAGACAATCCATCTGACTTTTGCCTTCCTCCTGTTCAGTTTATACAACCTAATATGGACCCAGCTGCAGGGCAGAGCCTCACAACAGCACACATGGAGACAGCAGTGCTGTCTTGGTTCCTGGCAGTGTGGACACTCTCCTTACATCACCTCAGACTGAGGCAAGCTTTGGTGATCCTCCCATTTGCCCACTGCATCTGCTCTGACACAGACATATCCTATCCTTTCCTGTGTTGATCTGTTGTTTTGCAGACACCTGCATTCTTTAGCCTCCCTTGCCAACAACCTTCTGGTTGGCTTCAGTAGGAAGTACTGGTGTGAAACCAAGGATGAGACAATAAGAACCCAGGGTCTTTGCCCTGCTTTTTTAGTTAGCCAGTAACACCATATCCTCTCTGCCTTGAGGGCAGCCCATGGCTGCTTCCTGCTTCTTCCAGTCTCTATGTGTTTGCTGTGTCCTGTTAGACTCCTAACCCTTTCAACTCTGTGGTAACCAGTCCTCAGAGGGAGCTTCCCCAGTGGCCTAGGTAGCTGCAGATTTCCTGGCCAGGCCTGCCTGATAATGCTGTGACAGAGGTTAGTGGGTCTTGCCTATAAAAAGGTCATATAAAAAGTGTTTATATCTAAACACTTAGGCTTCCTGGGCCAGCAGCCAAAACAGAATTTATTGGATGGTATTTAATGAAGAAAGACAAAAAGAAATGTTCGTGAGTTATTTTAGCCCATGGGCCATACTAAGGTAGATGTGGGTCAGATTTGGTCATCAAGAAAGAATAGGGCAACACCATCTGAGAAGCTATTGCTACCATCCAGGCAGAAATGGTTGGTGACTTGGATAAAGATACAATACTATGAGACAAGATGGAGTGAGCATTGCTCTCCTGAAATATGAACCTGGTCATGTGACTGAAAAGTTTCTGCACCTCAATAAGCTTCTCCGTTGATGCAGCAATCCGAATCAGATCGAATCAAACTGAATTAAGAAAAAGCCTGGGTTTAATGGGTAAAGCGCTCCGGATGATCTTCCGTGTGCACCCCCACCCCACCCCACCCCTACCCCCCGAGAGAAGATGGGGAAGAGAGACCAAAAAACCATGTGTCTTTTTTCTGGGGGGCAGTTTAAATATCCTGTGGGAGTGGTCTTGTGCATCTCTGGGGGAGGAGCTGGGTTTGGCGGGCTTTCTGAGGGGGCAGAGTCTGGNGAGAGAGAGACATGGGGCTTCCACCTAATCATCCCAGACTCTTTGGGTATATGGATGCCAGGGTGTCAGGGGCTGAGGTGGAGCTTCCTCCAGAACAGTGACTATCTTGGCTGGAATGGAGATAGTCTAAGGAGACACTTACACCCCTTTCTTGAGACATTGTACCCAAGAAATTGAAATTCCTGTAGGAGTCTCATACCAAAGGAAATGGACAGAGCCTGGTGCCAGTCAGGGAGGAACTTATTTCCCAGAATGAGATTTCATGCAGCTCTGACCGGTGTGACCACCTTGTAGGGCAGACTGGAGATGAGCTAATGATGGGTGTGATGGGCAGGAGCAGATATGGACCTGGTCTGCTTTCCTGCCCTGTATTTAAACCTACCCTTCAGGACCCCCAGATGGACTCTGGGGTCACTCACCTCTTTCTTTGTTTCTTTTCTCAATGTGGCCACATCAGACAGATGTACTGCCTCTGTTTTTTTGTCACTACTTGTCATTCATTGGTGTCTTGAGGGTGAGAGGACAAACCTGGCTTATGAGGACCTCCAGGGCCTTCGACCCCAAGAACTCCAGTAATAACTGTGGTGCTGAATTAACCCTCCCAAAGTCCTAGGTTGTCCACAGTCAGTAGCTGAGCTCTAGGGACACAGTGGCCATTCAACCTTCCTAAATGGGGACCTTAGTGTAAAGGAGACAGGCACAGAGAAAGGAGAGGGGGAAGCCACATAGTCAGCAGGAGAGGGAGTGATTGACAATTAGTTTGGAGAGATCTTGAGTTGTTTGTCTGTGCATGTATGCTTTGATTTCACCAGAGATGCCAGGCCTCTCGGGGCCATCCAGCCACGAGATTGGTACAGTCAGTTTAAAAGGTGAATAGATGACGCTCGCTTTCTTGAAGAACTCATGCTGAACGGAGAAGGTCATTGTCATTTAAAATGACCATTTACAACCAAAACTCTTAATCTAAGGCGCCCAGAGTGAACTCCAGAATCTAGACTTGGCTGGAAAAACTATTACTTTTTATCTATTTTTATTAATGTCTAAATAAAGCTTAGCATTTCTTTCACCGATAAAAGGAGGCCAGAAACCCAACAGCAGAAGCAACAGGGGTAGCAGTTAGTATGGGTACTTTCATATCACGTGCTATTGTAGATAGCTTCGGATACTCATGGCTTCTATAGCTGTATCGATCATTCCTGTTACTAGGTCTCATCATTTAGTGTCTAAAATAGATCCACAACTATTGCTCTATCATCGATGAAAATACTCTGGTAATTATTTTTAGTTCCTTGTCTCATTGCCGTGATAAAATACCCGACTGAAGCAGTTTAAAGACAGAAGGGTTTGTGTTGGTTTATAACTCTGGGGGTGCTGTCTGTCACAGTAGGGAAGGTGGAGTGTGACAGGAGCAAGAGGTGGCTGGTCACATTGTATCTGAAGTCTTCAAGCAGAGGGATGCTTGTGCTCAGTAAGCTTTTTCTTTTTTCTGGGGCCTCTGGCCATGGAATGTTACCACCCATGTTAGAGCAGATCTTCCCACCTTAGTTAACCCAATCTAGATAAGCCCTTCATTAGCAGATTCAGAGGTCAGTTTCCATGGAGATTTTAAAACGCATCAAGTTGATGATCAAGATGAACCACCACAGGCTAAGAGTGGTGATGGCACAAGCCTTCAGTCCTAGCACCTAGGAGGTGGGGTAGGTGGTCTCTGAGTTCAAGGCCTGTAGTGGATAACTGTCCTAACTACCTATGACCTTGAAGTACCTGCCCCTAGGGCGTGGCTCAAGGATAACCTTAATGTATGATTCTCTCTTCACTCCCTCATGGATTTGGATGCTGAGACGGACTCGGGTGGAAGAACAGAGTAGGATTGTACCTCGGCCTTCCAGGACCCTACGATAATTCCCCCGTGCTGTAGTGAATCTTCCTCCC
This sequence comes from Neotoma lepida, assembly GCA_001675575.1. NCBI lineage: Eukaryota > Metazoa > Chordata > Mammalia > Rodentia > Cricetidae > Neotoma > Neotoma lepida. Next base: position 368,802 of record LZPO01017320.1, read on the forward strand.
TAATAAATTCCTTTACCCCTTAAGCAGACTCCGTGGATTTCTCACATTAAAGGTTAGCCTGGTCTATATAGTAAGTTCTAGGCTAGCCGTAAAATATGGGGCAGGAGAGATGGCTTTGAGATTAAGAGCACTGGCTGCTCTTCCAGGGAATGTGGGTTAGATTCCCAGTACCCCCATGGCATCTCCCAACTGTCTATAACTCCAGTTCCCAGGGCTTTTTTACCCACTTCTGGCCTTAAAGGGTNCTGAGCACATAAAGGGTACACAGACACACACAGGGAAAACACCCTTATATACAAACTTTAAAAACTCATAAAATACTATTCACAGCATTCATATTTCAATATAACCGATTTTTCTTGTAATTCTGAGTTGCACCTTATGTCTTTAACCACATTGTTCAGAGAAAGGGTTTGTAGGCTTCTCCAATTCCCCCAAGGCCTAGGAGGAGCCCTTCCCACCCATGTGTGAACCCTTCCATCCATGAGAGATGCTGGTGAGAATGTTGGTCCTGGTGTGTGGGCAGGTAGAGTTCTCTCTGCTTCAGCACCATGTGCTTAAGTGGGTGCCAACTGTGCTGCCAGCCTCCCCCCCCCGCCACACGAGCACTTAGCTAATTGTGCTGAACTCAGGGCCAGACCTCAGGGAGAGTGAAGAGGCCTGTCTGGACCCCTTGGCAGTCAATTATTCCCCTGAGTAGAAAGATGGATGGCTCCTGACCATCTGAGTCCAGCTAATAAGATTGTAGATGCTGTTTTAATTCCAAGGCACAGAGCCACCCCCAGCCTTTGTTTTTAACCTCTTAGACTAATATGATGCTATGGAAGTGGTGTCCAGAGATGGGAAAGAGGTGCTGGGCGAGGCCCTTTTTGTACTTGGATGGGGAGGCCCACAGAGGCTTTCTAGTGAGATATTACTCAAGGTCAGAAAGTCTGAGCTTGCTTTACCCAGCAGGGCTGCATAATGGGATGATTTGGCCATGGGTGTGGTTACCAGGTGTTTTGAAGGGTCTATGCTTGGCTGTACCCTGTGCTTTGATCTTGAAAGGGGGAGAGGTCTTTTGCGTCACCCCTTGGCATTGTATAAAAGCCCTTTGGAATAAATCTCGAGGTGACTGGGTATTGATCCAGGGCCCTCCCGAAGCTATCCTGTGTCTCTGTCTTTCTTGTCATTTCCTCCTATATTTCTNTACAGTACTTCCTCATTCCTCTTTCCTCCTTACAAGAACCCTTCAACAGGTCGGAGCTGGACTCCGACAGACTCCCACACTTGGACATGTCTCTTCTGTTCATTTCCCTTCTTATCTGCTTCCTGGACAGCAATCTGGATTGGCTGCTTTTCTTGGGGCTTCATTTCAGGCGAGGTAATCTTCCTTGTAGGTTCTGAAATGCCTTTTCTCCTATTGGATACTCCTCTGGATTTTCTTGTCCTTCCCTGGATGTCTCCAGTCCTTGACACCAGTCCTTGATGATACTTGAGATGACAGAAATGTACCTCTGAGTGGAGAATTGGTTACAGGAAGGGAGGAGTTGGCTACATTGTCCATTGCCTTTGTTATTGCTCAGAGACCCTTGTGGCTCCTGAGATGACGACGACTTCTTCTTCTTCTTCTTCTTCTTCTTCTTCTTCTTCTTCTTCTTCTTCTTCTTCTTCTTCTTCTTCTTCTTCTTCTTCTTCTTCTTCTTCTTCT
>LZPO01017320.1:433537-446087 GCA_001675575.1 Neotoma lepida
TGCTGTGATGTGTGTGTGTGGTTTGTCAGTGTGTACCACTGTACTCCTATGGTGGTCAGAAGACAAACTTGGGAATAGTCATTACCTTCTACCTTAAGGTNGGGTCTCTCCTGCTCACCATAACTTACTCCAGGCTAACTGGTCCATAAACGGCAATCCTCCTGTCTCTACCTCCAGTTTTTCATGAGGTGCCCTGGAATTAGAAGTNTGTAAGCTCTTTTGTTTGGCTTGCACATGGGTTCTGGGCATCTGAAGTCAGGAGTCAGGCTTGCACACCAAGTGCTTTGCTCATGGAACCCTCTCTCCAGCTCCTTTTTGCTCTCCTTAAACAGATCTGCCTCACTCAATTAGCCTGGGATATCATGGAAAATAAGGAATCTGACAACGTGCCTGCACATCGCATGAGTCATTAGTTTTGTTAACCAGATGAATGGATTGCCTTTGAAAGGAAAAATATAGAACTAAAAAAAGAAAAAGCTTTTTGAATCAAAACTTCCTATTCAAACAGAATTTCACAAAATGTTCTGAAAATTCCAGTAATAAGTCAATAGGATAATGAAGGGCCGCAGCAAACAAACAGATCAAAGTCTGTTTCCAGGATGTCCCCTTGCCTCCTGACAGTGAGTNAGGGATAATTCCTCCACACAAAAGGAGGACAGGTGGGAGCCGCCCACAGGCGCTGGTTTCAATGGACTTCCTGGTCTGTGTCAGAACAACAGCATTTGCAGATTTCCACTTTTGAAGGAAAGACAGACAAGAGAGTTGGCACCTCTCTCCAGCTTCCTGTTTCCTGTGCCCCAGGCATCCTCCGAAACAGTTGTGTTTTGGAGTCAAAAGAAAGAATAGACTGTATCAGGGCCAAGCTCTCTGCTCACTGCCACACTGATGGGGTGGATTTTAGGGAGGCATGGAGCCCACGCTCTGAAGTGTGAGTGGTGACAAGACAGTTGCACAGCTCCATGCTGTCACCTGCATAAGACAGAGGCACAGCTCCATGCTGTCACCTGCATAAGACAGAGGCACAGCTCCATGTTGTCACCTGCAGGTTTCCTTAATCTTTTAAAGACTGGACTCAGGCAAAAGTAGATCCTTTGCTGCAGTATGGAAAAGAATTTCAAGACGAGCTGGTATGAAGCGGAGTCAGAACATATATATATATATATATATGTATATATATATATATATATATTTATCTATACTTAATTAATATTACATCCTGACCACATTTCCCCTTCCCTTCTCTCCTTCCATCCCCTCACCTCTCTTCCCCTCTGCTCCCACTTCAATCCACCCCTCCTTTGTTTCTGTTCAGAAAGGGGCAGACCTCCCATGGTATCAATAAAGCATGGCATATCGAGTTGTGGTAAGAAGAGTGAGAATTTACTAAAGATATTTTTAAACANAGATTTGATTAATTAAAAAAAAGGAGTTAAGGTAGTGAGAAACACTGGAGAAGAATAAGACATACCCAAGTGTGGACGTGGGGTTCTCAAGGGAGCTGCAATTAAGTGTCTTAGCATGAAACATGGGGACCATTTTGGTGGAGTGCTCAAGTTACACTTCAAAGATGTGCTAAGAAGCTTTTTCTTTTTTACAAATGGAATTAGAGGATGGCTCCCAAGATGACATGGATGGGATTACAATCTGGTATGATAAAATCAGGAGCCATTGCAAATACACAAGAAGGCACAGGATAGGGTTTCTCTGTGTAGCCCCTACTTTCCTGGAATTCACTCTGTAAACCAGGGGGGCCTTGAATCCACAGAGATCCACCTGCCTCTGCCTCCTGAGTGCTGGGATTAAAGGCTTGCACCACTGCCCCACCTGCCTGTGGGAATTCTTGATTCTCAGCTGGCAAAGAAACCTCAAAGTGACTCTGGAGTCAGGCTCTNTTTTCCCCACCCATGTATCTATAATTTCTCACCTGTTTCTCTGTCCCNAAGAAGAGGAACACACAGTGCATGTTGTAAACTCAGCTACTAGGATGTTTCTTTTCATGTTGTCTGTAGAAATTCACTGTAGACTCCATTACACCTGATAAGAAAGAATAGATGAGAATAATTAATATTTCATTTGACTCACTATATTAAAGTTATTGCTATTTCTTTTTATTTAATTTTATAAACTTTATATTAAAAATTCTTGCAAATAAGTGAAAACATGACACAGCAAAATTAACCAGACCCAAAGTCTATAGAACTCACTGGACTTCTGAGCTGTTAGAACTGGCACTAGGAACAGAAGCTGTGGAACCTCACATTCAATTATACTGTCAATATTGAATATATTTTATGCACTTAACCATCTCCCACCCCCTCCAACATCCATGACAAATTAGANTAGGAAAGCAATTAGTTTTCTATCCTTTTTCATAACTCATGTCCATTCCCTGCATTCGGTCTCTCCTCATCAATTGATATTAGCCTTTCCTGTTTTCTTCATGTTATGCTGTGCCCAACAACTATTTACATGTATACATATATTATTGGATAGATTCTGCATGTGAGGAGAACATGTGGTTTATTTCTTTCTGAGATTGTGTTGCCTTGCTTAATACATTCTAAGTCCATCCATTTTCCTGCAAACTTTTAACTTTGTTTTTCTTTAGAGATGAGTTTGTGTGTGTGTGTGTGTGTGTGTGTGTGTGTGTGTGTGTGTAAAATGTATATGGTATATATAGTATATACTATATACAATGTATATGCTATATGTAATGTATATACTGTACATATAGTATTTTCTTCATTTATTTGTTGATGACAACTAAAATGTTGATTCCAATGTTTTGCTATGGTGACTAAAGCAGCAATAATCAGGGGGTACAGATATCTCTATGGCAGGTTATGGTGTTCTCTAGGTTTATTCTCCAGAGTGAGGGGTGCAGATATCTCTATGGTAGGTTATGCGAGGTTTATTCTCCAGAGTGAAATAACTGGGTCAAGTAGTATTTCCATTTTTTTATTTTGTAAGAAATCTCCAAACTGATTTCACAATGCCTATATCAATTTTCACCTCACCAACAGTGAGTAAGGGTCCTTCTCTCTCCACATCTTCTTCCATATTTGTTCTCAGATTCCTTGATGATAGCCATTCTGACTAGGGTGAGGCGGTATCTCAAAATAGTAATAATTTGTATTTCCCTGATGGCTAGGGATATTGTNCAGGTTTTAAAACACTTACTGGCCATTTGTGTTTTCTATTCAGTTCATTACGCATTTGTTGATTGGCCATTTCATTTACTTGGCATTTAATTTCTGCAATTCTTTGTACTTCATTTATAATATTACTTATTATTCCAATATATGACATAAAATAATTGATTAGCACCTAACATTCAGGTTATAGTGTATAAAAATTTCAAATTCTGGTACATATCTCCATTCCAACTAGCCACACAGCAAATGCTCAGTAGCTGCCACAGTGACTCGGTGACATTAGCTGTGTAGTTTAGAACCAGCACAGCATCTAGTGACATAGTTTTACTGAACTTGGGGCACAGACTGTGTTCCAAGAAGCCAGGTTTGGTAGCTATCTTTAATAAGACAATTAAAATAGTCCTATTAGGGGGCTGGAGAGACAGCTCTGCTGGTAGGAAAACTGGCTGTTCTTGCAGAAGACCCAGGTTTGATTCCCAGCACCCACATGCCATCTCACAACCATCTGTAACTCCAGTTCCAGGGGATCCGACGCCCTCTTCAGACTTCAGCAGGCATTGCGTTCACATGTTGCATAGACATACACACAGGCAAAACAGCCCCATACNTAAAATAACAAAAGAAAACCTGTCAAATTAATACTAAAAAGCAGAAAGGGGGATTTATGTAGTGTAGTTACATTGGAAAGAGGGACAGGTGAGACATAGTGACCCCCACTCCCAAGTCTACCTTCCCAGTCACNAAGCAAAGTTTAAACATATAGAGAATGAGGTTTAAATATATAGTGACAGCTGTTGATATACACACCTGAGCAGTGAAGATCAAGGTGTGGTCCTGCACACCTCTGATCCATCTTTGTTGGGGTTCCAGTGTCCCCAGCAAAGTAGTTTGACTTTCTGTGACATCTCCTCCTGGTAGACAAGTTCCCCTCTGGCTGGCACCAGGCTTCAGCCTTTCCTTCTCTCAGCAGCATGAGATTNCTGGGGCAGCTCCATTTCCTTAGTGGCTATTTCTTTAGTAGTCTGACNACCAAGGGGGCAGCAGTGTCCCTTTAGAATACCTTGACCTCCATAAGCCCAGTCATAATGGTGTTCCCTGGAGCCGTGACTTTGGTATGGCTTCTGCTGAACTTTCTGAAGCCCAGAAGAACTCCCTTCCCTTGCCTTTTCCTCCCAGAAGACCCCAAGTCACACTTCAACTTCAAGTCTCCTTATGGCTTGGCACACACTTTCTGTCCTTTCTGTCCTATTGAAGCCAATGCTGGCCACGGCTCATTTCCTCTGCTCTGTCCCCCTCCATGTGTTCATACACATCTAGATGTGTATAAGAGACAGCCTACAGATACACACACACCCCTACAGATACATACACACATGCACACACACCTACACATATATATACACAAACACATGCACACACATGCACACACACACCTGTCTCTTATACACATCTAGATGTGTATAAGAGACAGCATGCACACACCTACACACACATACACACACACCACACATGCACACACACCTACACACACCCATATACACCCCTACACACACACCCCTACACACATACTCACACACCTGTCTCTTATACACATCTAGATGTGTATAAGAGACAGCCCTACACCTCACCCCCCAAACCCCTGTACACAACCACTCCCTGCCTACACATGCACACACACCTACACACACCCATCTCCCCATATGCACTCCCTCCCCCCACACATACAGCACCTGGCTCTTGAACAAAATGGAACTTGGAAGTTTTAGTCACTTTTCTTCTTTTGTAGAGGACACTCAACACTTTATTTTTTAAGGGGTGGGGCTCAGCATGTACTGCTCTTACAGGGGACCCATTTGGTTCCCAGTGTTGACATTGGGTGACCCCCAACTGCCTGAAACTCTACTCACATGCATGTGCCCACCCACATACATACATATAATTTAAAAATAATTAAAATTGGGCTGGAGAGATAGCTCAGTGGTTAAGAACACTGGCTGTTCTTTCAGAGGACCTATATTCAGTTCCAAGCACCCACATGGCAGCTCACAACCATCCCTAACTCCANTTCCCGGGGATCTGGCTCTCTCTTCTGGCCTCTGTGGGCATCATGTATGCACATGGTGCATATACACACATGCAAGCCAAACAACCATACCCATGAAAATAAAAATCTTATAACAAATAATAAAAATAATTATTCAAGAATTAAAAAATGAGTAGAGTCACCAATATTTCACTTCTTCAGGTTTTCACTCATAGTGATTCCAAAGATGGTCTCCTGCTAATGTCCTACCATCTTGCTGTCGGCTNGACAAGGCTGCAAGATCAAGATTGACAAGTACTCTCTGAGCTGGCTGCCATCCTCTCAATGAATGGTCCCCTCACCCAGGAGTGATGGGACACCTTAGAGTTTTTCTCTCACAGGAGGAACTGAACATGAATGATTGCTCAGCTTGCAAAAGGGCAGAAGGTGATGGTGAAGTATTCAGTGTGTGTTAATGGACTTGGGTCGGAGTGGCAAGAGGAATCACTACCATGAGCCTGTTAGAATTTAAAGGACTTTCAAAGAATGAAATAAAAAAATGAAACTAATTTATTTCCATGCCAACATAGAGAAAAGAGCAGCAGCTGAAGGCGAAACCATCGCTTCGTGCCTCCCGAGCACATAGCAGGAAGTGTTGGCAGCTGGACCCAGTTCAAGTTGGATGCCTTGGCTTGGTGACGGTTCCCCTTCCCACTCTCTCCCCTTCTCACTTTTCCCACTGTCACTAGAAGATTTGACAGGCTCATCCCGGGAGGAGTCTCTCCCCATCACCCACATAGAGGAGCCTGTGGGTGGGATCAGTGAACTGTGCAGTTAGCTGGGGTTCAGGGAAGGTTAAATAAGTAACCTAGCACCTGAGGTCACAGCCTGAGTCAANGGCCTGCCTGAAGCGGCACCCATCTGTCAAAAGANGCTTGTCAAAAAGCTTTGGTCTTTTCACAAGTCGTTCAAACAAAATAAGAATGTGGTCAAAATTCTTTTGCTGNAAACCCTTTTGTGGCCTGAAGTATCCNTCNTCNCCTGCTTTGCCCACATAGAGTNTATGGATATCACCAAATGACTTTTNATCAGTCACCCTGTGACTCTGTTAAGTGTCTCCANATGGATGTGAGAGTAGTCTGAAGTATAATAATGGGCCGTTGCTCTTCACTCTTTCTGATGTTTAAGTACTCAGATAAGTGAATAGAAAGGGCAATATGAATATACAATCATNATGAAAAATGTTATTCCTATTGTAAGCAATTAAAATGTGTTAAGCCCATTTCATGTAAGAAATANGTATGCAAATTAGGTTCATGGTAGGTTAATCATGGTCGAGTTGAGTGCTGAAACTTCTCATTTTTCTTTTGAAAGGGAGATGAAGGATTTAAATTTCAGTGGATGATGGGTCCAGTCCACAGACTAGATGATGCATTTCTTTCTTACTGCCTCAAACCTATATTGTTAAAGAGGCCTTTTAACAAGAGTGCTAGATCCTATCCAGCGCCATCCTAACATCTTCCTTGATGGAACAACCTTAGTTTTGTCCTGTCAGCATTTTGATCCCCCACGAGAAGCACCCATTAAGCTGCTCTGACAGAATTCAGACTTCTCTAGCCTGTATCTCCAAAATTCTCCATGTTTCTCTAGTAAACCTCTTCCAAAGGTTTTCCCATGTGGTCAGGTGTAGTCATTGCAATGCCCCCCACTTCTGGTACTAATTCTCCTGTTTTTTAGATTTCCATTGCAATGCCCCCCACTTCTGGTACTAATTCTCCTGTTTTTTAGATTTCTATTGCAGTGACAAAAATAGCCGAAAGAATAACTTTAAAGAAAGGGATTATTTATTTTGTCTCAGACAAAATTATTTCTGTCTTATTTTGTTGAGTTGTCCACTGCTGGCTCTATCTTTTCTGGGCCAGTGGTGAGGCTGAGCATCTCTGTGAGGAGCANAGGAAATGGATGGAGAGAATGAGATCAAGACCAAGTATAATCATAAAGGGTACAGCTTAGTTACCTTTCTCCAGCTGGCATCAAACCTCCTAAAATTTCTTCATCTCCCCAAGCTGCACCTACCGTTTGAAGTGTCCTATGGGAGACATTTCATGCTGAAACCATAGTGAGTCTCTCTTATAATGTTCCTCAGGATGTTGGCCATTANTTGTTCAAATGTCTTGTGTTGTTCCCTTTCTCTTTATGGTTAATTTATGGTTAGACACAGACATATGACCCTATTGTGGCTAATAATACAAAACAAAAAAAGGTTATTATCTTTCTAAGAATTTTCATCCCCAATAAACTAGGAAGAACGTTCAACACTCCATATTCTAGAACAATCCCAAGTTGAATGTTGATGTACCTTATCTTATTGTNGATTGGCTTCTCCAAGATGACTCTAAGGACATCCTTAAGTTATAAAGTTTATTTGGTCATTGATTTTTGGGAAAGAGCAGTAGGAGAGTGGAGAAGTTGGAGGAAAGAGGGGCATACATGGAATGGATATGCTGGACACATAGAGTCTTAGCCTGGACAACTGAGTCAAGTCCTGCTAGGGCAGAGTTATCCCACCCTGAGTATTTATTTATCCNGTGAGGCACTGAGCACTGCCCCCAGAATGTCTCCTTCTTGTCCCTACCATCCTGATGTGCAGATNGGACAAGAACCTTACTGTGTTTAGAGAAAGCCTGTAGGCAGAGATCAGCAAGTCCAATCCACCAAGAGGTCTTTGTATGAGGGGCACTGAGAGGTGCGCTCTGAAGGGCATGGGTGATGCGTGGGCCCTGGTTGCTCTGTTAAGTTGTACAATTAAATGTATCTGGAAACATCTTCCTTTTGGATTTGTTTTCCCCCAAAGCTGGTTCAGGAGAATGAACTCTGGCTGGGAACCTGAGCTGCTACTTGGCTCAAATACATTGGAACAGCAGTGCTACTTGTTTAAAGCCAACATCTGCCAGTGACTCAGGCACTTATTTTAATTGCTTTGTGCCGATGCTGTGGCATTGAAAAAGTATTTCAGATAGACTTGTTTATGGAAGATGCAGCTGACAAACAGACATTTTGTTGCTGCTCCCACCCCCCCGACCCCCGGTCCTGATTTATCTGTTGATTAATAACTGACTCAGAAACCTTCCTGGAACAGCCTTTCTATCACACCACACTCTCTCACGAGTCCACAGCTTCAAGATACAATTAATCAACCCGGCATCAAGGTTTCCCCACTCCGGCCCCAGCCTACCTGCTCATCTCNCCTCATTACCCAGTCTTCTCACACGGAAACCTGGAGAGTGACAGGGCCATCTTCCATTCATCCTTTGCTGTGTCAGACTCAGCGGGAAGTGTTACAAACCTGTTTTGTGTATGAACTACACAACAATCCTGAAGGGTAGGTAGAGTCATGGCAACCATTTTACAGGTGAGAAATCTCAGAAAAAGGAAAAAGATCCCAGGTTTCTGAAGACTCCGTACACTGCCTACTCTTCTCATTGTTTGGCAGGACTCCTGACACACACAGCTTTATGGAGGGAGGGTTGCCTTTAACTCCCAGTTTGACGTACGTACGTATGATCTGTCCATCATGATGGGAAAGCACGGTGCGGAGTGTGAGGCAGTTGGTCATGTCGCATCAGCAGCCGGGAAGCAGAGACTCGTGAATGCTAGTGCTTAGCTCACTTTCTCATCTTTACTCAGTCCAAGATGTCAGGCCATAGGATGGTGCCAGTCACATGTAGGGAAACTAACCAACTCCCTCACAGACATAGCCAGAGTTTGTCTTCTGGCCATTACAGATCTGTCAAGTTGACACAAATACTAACCACACACAATATTCTCATTTATCCTCAGTTGGAGCTTATGCTTCTAAAGGGCAGACTTGTGCATTTTAAAATTTGACTAGTCCTTGAATGGCATTTGCACAGTGACAGATTTCTGCAAAAGCATTTGCTGAATCTCTGTAAGATTTACATGCGAGGCCACCTGCCACCACAAGTTGTCCTTCTAAGTCTTTTTTCCCCACNAAAAAAGAGGAAATGGCCCCAAGATTGATAAGGAAAATACTATAATGAGCCATAAACTGATTCCAGTACTTGTTGAAGGCATGTGGAGAACAAAGAGTTTTCATACATTGCTGTTGGGTGTCTGAGGTGTTTCTGCTTTCTTAGAAAGCAGTTTGGCAGTTTCTATTAAGATGAAAAAAATATACATTCCCTTGGCCCTGTCAACTATAAACTGTAGGAATTTATCCTATAGAAACAAAAGCAACAATCCACAAAACGTATGTTAAAATGTTTTTTTTTTATTATATCACGATGACAAAATAGTGGGGAATATGTGGATGTCTATCTCCAGTGAGGCTGCTGACTACATTATGGCATTTAAAGACACTATGAAATCTTAGCAAAAAAGCCACAGAGCTGCCCAAGCTGGCTTTGAGGAGTTAGCACAAAGTAAGACTGAGTGAGACCCACTAGACATGGAAAAGAATGTTAAATACGTTTTTATTTTGTAAACTAAGTAATGAAAAAGGAGTGCTGGTTATGCGTGGCTGTGTGAATTATGTTGTCNGAGGTATGGATCTGAGTTGGGAGGGAGGGCACCTGCTGGAGTGTCTGGGTTCTGGTATCACATGGCAAAGAACTGGACCAGTGACACAGAATTAGAAATAGAGAGGCTGAAGAGGTGGCTTGGTGGTTAAGAGCACACACTGTGCAGAGGACTGGAGTTTGACTCCCAGAACTCATATTAGGCAGATCACAACCACCAGCAACTCCAGTTCCAGGGGATCAGATGCCTCTGGTCTCTGAGGGCCCTGTATTCATGTGTATATGCTCCCATCCCACCTACACATACATGATTAAAAATAAAAACAAATCTTAAAGAATAGAAATAGAGACAGTTTACTAAGAACAGGAAAGCATCCCTTCAGCCCGGCAGGGGGGGGCGGTCTCCAGTCTCGCTCTGCCATTTGGCTTCCTGTATATGTTAGCCTTGACCCGCTTTTTCTAATCTCTAATGTCTTGCTACAGTGTGAACAAGAAGGAAAATATGAAAAAAAAACATTAGCATGGGAGATCTAGAGAAGAGGCCAGGGCTGGCATGGGAAGTGGGGGAGGTAACCCTACGTGTGTATGTGCTGGTACTGTGCTCGGTAGAGGCCAGAGGAGGACTTCAGTGTCCCACTCCATCANCTTACACATTATTCCCTTGAGATGGGGTCTCTCAGTGAATCTGGAGCTAGGCTTGCGACAGCAGCCCCACAGGTCACAGTGTCTCCACCTTCCACAGAGCTGAAATTATAGGTATGTGGAGCCACCTTGGTTTTGCATGGATGCTGTGGTCTGAATTCAGGTCTTCATGCTTATGCCGCAAGTGCTCTTAGCTTCTGAACCATCTCTCTTACTCTTGAGTACTTATTTTAACCCGTGTATAATCGGCAAACTTACTGTGACATTGTACCTTTGAATAAGGGGAATCACCTCCTGCCCTTAAGATGGGTGAAAATGTCTTTTCCTAGAAAATCCCATTTCCCACAGGCCTGGCCTTGTAACAACACTGTCTTCCTGGTTAGCTTTGCAGAGCACATGCCAGCTTGCTGGGAATCACTAGAGGTTNGAAAACACCAGTGACATTAATGGCTTCTGTACCCCTGCTTTTGTTCAAGACAGTGCTGCCTGTAGACCTTCCAGCAGGGCTGATGATGCTCAAGAGAGTGGCCCTCCCCTTTGGACTGTAAGAAATTGGAACTTCCCCAGGAGCCTCATGCTGGGAAAGAGAGAAGGTGAGGTGGGTCCCTGTGACAGGTGGGGAACTTACTTCCAGGAAGAGGATTCATACGTTCTTACAGGTTGTCTGACCACCTTGCAGGAGAGACTAGCTCCAGACTAGTCTCACTGATGAATGACTCTCAATGATGAATCATTGATGAGCAGGACCTCACATTGACCAGGGATGCTTAGCTGGGCATACTTCTTGCCCTTTATCACAGCCTTATGCCAGTACCCAAAAGATAGACGCCCGGGCATCACTGGATCTCTTTATTTGTTTCTCTTCCCACTGTAGCCACATTGAATAATCTCCTTTTTGTGAATTTAATCATTACTTGTTTCTTTAATTGGTCTCTTGAGGATGGGTGGCCTGCTGAACCTAGCTTATTAGGTTGTACCCTGAAAATTCAGGTTAACATTTGCCTGTAGGCATTCAGGTATTTAGAGACTATTAACTGACAAATATTTCCTCTCTCAGTCTGGTTGTCATGCCCTTGCTTTGGTCAGCCTCGGCCATTTTCAGTTATTTTATGATGTGACAAGTTCACATGTCTGAATGTCACTGCTCACACTGGGGGCTCCTATGTGAACGTGGAAACGTCTTGAGACTCTCGGAGGAGGAAAAAACAAAGCGGGAAATACTGACAAAATTTCATTATGAGCAAAACCAGAAGACAGCAAAAAAATTTAAACCATGAAAGCCCAGGAGGGACTTTCCCTTCTCCATCAAATGGAGATGAGGCTGAAGGAAGACTTACAGGCGGCAGCCATCTTTGCAGGATGCAGGCAGCTTCTGCGGCAGATCCAGAGGCAAGAGTCTTCACATTGCAAAAGCTAAGCTACCCATCTCCACTAGCTGCAGAGAAGGATAAACAGATGCTCACACACAAAACCCGACAGCCATCAAGTGAGCCTAGAAGAGAAATGTACACAACATACACTTTCTAACTGTTGTTACAGGAACACTCACTAGCTTCACTGCTAAATAAGGAAACATATTTACCAAGGGACCCATACAGGGACTAGACCAGAAAAAGTACTAGAAAACAACCAGAAACAGTTGGTAGGAAACACACCTGCTCAAAAAGATAATACTTTCAAAAATCATCATAAATTAAATAAATGTTGTTATTCTCTTTGTGGTCCACCACAAAGCAAAAAAAAAAAAAAAAAAAAAAAGTGCCATAGTCAGTTTGGGATGCTGTAACAGAATGCCACAGGCTGGTTGGCTAAATAAGAGCAGATTATTTCTCATAGTTCTAGAGAGAGAGACTAGGATGTTCAAGATAAAGGTATTGGCTTAGTTTAATAAGGACCTACTTTTTCATGAGAGAGAGAGAGAAAGAGAGAGAGAGGGAGAGAGAGAGATTCCTATTTCTTCTTATAAAGGTACTGTAGTGGTTAATCTTCACTGACAATTTATGGGCTTAAGAATCACCATGGAAACAAACCTCCTGGTGTGTTTGTGAGGGTGTTTCTATCAAGAAGACTCACCCTGAATATGAGCAACACTGTCCTATGGTCTGGGGTCTGGGGTTTCCAGCATCTGGGCAGCACCACCCCACAGTCCTGGGTCTAAAACTGAGTAAATGAAAAGGAGAACCAGAGCTGAG
>LZPO01017320.1:446272-457555 GCA_001675575.1 Neotoma lepida
CTCCGTTCCTTCCCATACTGACGGACTGTCCCCTCAAACTGTGAGCTGAAGTAAGCCCCTCCGTCCTTAAGTTGCTTCCCTGGGAATTTGGTCACAGCAACAAGAAGAGTAACTGACCCAGATGGTAATCCCATTGGTAAAGGCTCCACCCTGACGGTTTAATTACCTCCCAGGGAGTCAACTCTTGAAAACAGTAGATCCACTATGTAGGCTTCAACATATTTGGAGGGGGTCATAGATATTCAGTCCTCAGTAGGTAATAAGAATGCAGGAATTAAATATAAGTAAATAAATAAATGAAAATAAAATATAATTAAAATAAATAAAAAGTAAGTATAANTATCAATCAAAAGCTTACAAGAAAGTACGAAACTATGGTATACATAAACACTATGTAAGTATATATTACAAATAATTTACCAGGGCCTGGAGAGATGGCTCATCAGTTAACAACACATACTCCTCTTACAGAGGACCCCAGTTCAGTTCCTCGGGTGCCTCACAATCACCTATAGCTTTAGCTTCTGATGTCCTCTTCTGGCATCCACAGACACTGAAGTCACATGTGCACAGGCTCACACACAGAAACACATATATATACACATAATCAAAACAAAACAAATCTTTTAAAATTCTCAAAATAAAGATAATTGACTAAANTTCCATCCTGGCAGTGGAGAAAGAATGAGGAGAGAGAGAAAATGTTGAAGTCATTTTGGTCTATAGTGAGGAACTGACAGGTCCTGTGCACACCCGGGTAACTAATGTAGCTACGAGAACAAAAGAAGGAGAGAAAACACGGAATGTAAGTCAAGAGACGACATGTCCCAGAAGACTTAAAAGCTAGAGGAATGATATAAAACAGTATAACCAACATTATCTCCATACTTAGATAGAAGCTACAATCAGCACCTGAAAGAAAAACACTTTCTTACAGGAACCACTAAAACATACTCCAATAAGTTTTCTGGATTTCAAAAATAATCCACCGAAAAGTTATTGATAAGGGCAAAGCAGCTGGCTACAGATTTTTCTGGGTGTCAGCCAACATTAAAAGATCATGGGGTAACAGCTATGAAAATCTCAAGTACCTAAATGGGATTCAAAGATTCAATGCCTAGATAAAAGCTGCTCAAGGATTGAGACCATGAATCTGAATTCTAAGCCACACAGAAACCTTTTCCCATGTGTCTCTGAGAGCAAGAGTTTCCAAGCTACAACCCTGGGGCCAAGCCAGCACACTGCCTGGTTTTTGTTCCTGCTTTCTAATAAAGTTTTATTGTAATGCAATCTTGTTCATTCATTTACACACTGTCTGGCTGATTTTGTGCTACAGCAGCGGCAGCAGTGCTAACTGGGGCAGGTTCTCTGTGTCTGTCTAAGCCTAACATATTTACCATCTGGACCTTTATGGAAAACAACTTCACTGATACCAACATTATCCCCTTAAAGAGCAAGGTGTTTTCATCTCTGCAGAATCCTTAGCATTTGCTCATAACACACAGGAACACTCCATAAATATTTACCAACTGAGTAAGTACTTAGCTTAGAGGAGGAGCAAGCTCATCCCTTCTGCCTCCCTAGACCATCGTTCATTTCTTCATTGTCTGAGAGTAGCACCCTGGTAATAGCAGCCCGAGGAGGTTCAATTGCTCTGTGGTAAAAGATTGCAAGGGCTGTGGCATTAACGCACTGGTNGAGCACTTTGCAGACAAATAGTTGTCTGTGAGGAATTGCATGCACTGAGTTTCCCATGCCTTTAAATCCTGCTAAGAATCAGATTTTCAGATGAGAATTTACTCACTTTTTCTTCATTAGACTCCCATTAAAATTTATGTTTTCTTTTCGCAGTTTTAAATCACCTTTCTCTCTCTCTCTCTCGTGTGTGTGTGTGTGTGTGTGTGTGTGTGTGTGTGTGTGTGTGTGTGTGTGCGTGCCACAGCATGTGTTTTCAGGACAGAGGACAACTTTTGGGAGTTGGCTCCTACCATGCAGGTCCTGGGAATTGAACTCAGGTCATCAAGCTTTGTGGTAAGCGCCTTTACCTGCTGAGCTGTCTTGCCAGCCCATGTTTTGTTTTTCTATTTAAAAAAAAATTTAAGGGAAGAAGGTATTTAACAAGTCTAGGAGTTAAACTAAATAATTGTCAAATCAGTTCCACGTCTCTCCTCAGAGGCCCTCCATCCCTTTTGCTATCTGCTCCTTTTTGATTCAAGTCAGGTTAGTTGAGGACCCTAACATCATCATGTTCAGGCCCAGGAAAGAGTGGACCATCAGTCAAGACGGGAGCAGTTTTCAAGAGCTAGGAGAGGGGGCTGAACTGAGCCTGAGGGCCAGTGAGATGCCTCTAAGCATGATGAGCAGAGTTCAGACTGGGACCCACATGGTGGAAGGAGAGAACTGACACCTGTAGGCTGTCCTTTGACTAGCACACATGTGCCATGGCATGTGACCCCAAGTGAGTAAGTAAATAAATGCAATTTTTAAAATTAGAAGGAAATGTGGTTTATACCCCAAAGTTCAGCTTCTTTTGTTGTTTAAAGTCTTGTTTTGTCTCCCAGTAACTGTGGCCTGGGTGTGTTGTCTCCCTCTCCTATACTTCAACTACTGCATGTGTGAAATGAGTACTGTACAGTGCCTGGGTCATAGCACTATAGGGGAAATAGATGTCTTAGCGGAGGATGAAGCACTTGTAACAGTAGCTGGTACAGAATTAGCAGTCACAAATGTCTGTGCTGTTGTTGATTCTTTGTAGCCAGGGGAACAATTACACAGAAGTTGGCTTACCAGGTGATATCTGCAGCTGCTGGAAGAGTTTGNCTAAGAGTGCTTCAGGGGAAGGAGATGTCTCTCAGGCTCCTGGGACNAAATGTTTTCTTTCCCCTGATTGCCGTGGGATAGAGGCTGCCTGCCCTATGGGCTCCAATTGCTNCCCATGNTGCTGATTTTAGCAGCCTTGGCCAGGGCCAGTTGTTTCCACAGGAATCCCACTTGAAGCTGATTACTCAGTGAAGATGGTGAGGATGCTTCCNCAGGTCTCCAGGAAGAAACCACTGCTAAGNTTTGTTATTTTTGGACAACTGGTTGCTGTGTCTCGTTGCTGGTTAAATAGATAAG
Organism: Neotoma lepida; assembly: GCA_001675575.1. Taxonomy (NCBI): domain Eukaryota; kingdom Metazoa; phylum Chordata; class Mammalia; order Rodentia; family Cricetidae; genus Neotoma; species Neotoma lepida. Next base: position 449,390 of record LZPO01017320.1, read on the forward strand.
ACTTGTGTCTGCTGGGAGATTTCCGTGTGTGCCTTCCAGGAAATGATACCTAAGGCCCTAAGGTTCTTCCAGCATTAACTGTCTCTATAAGATGTCTTTGTCTGACTGTCACCCAGAGGAGACAGCTTAGTTCAGGGCCCAGGGCCGAGTGAAGCAGCCTGAACTCCAACACACAGAGTCTGAGAGCAGAATGTGGTTTTTGTAGAAGACCTTCAGTCAGCCAAGGTCCAGCTGTGGGTCTGCTGCTCTCTGGTGTGGTTTTTGTAGAAGACCTTCAGTCAGCCAAGGTCAGCTGTGGGTCTGCTGCTCTCTGGATCGATGTATTCCCTGGCGTCGTGACCACATGCTTGGTAAGAAGCAACTTACTGGGGGGAGGATTTATTTTTGAAGGGGCATGGATTGTGAGGCAGCTCACCACACCACATCTGTCAGGAAGCAGAGAGAGAGGAGGGCTGCTGCTCAGCTGGACTGCTCCTTTGACCTTTGTTTTCCCCAGATCTTCTCAGTTAAACCTCTCTGGAAACCCTCATGGGACACACCCAGAGCCNTGTTTCTATGGTGATTCCAAATCCTGTAGTAGACAACCAAAGTTAACCATCATATNCATCACACCAAACTCAGATTTGGGTTTTTGGTTTTGTTGTTTTTTGGAGACAGGGTTTCTCTGTGTAGACCAGGCTGTCCTAGAACTTACTCTGTAGACCAGGCTGGCCTTGAACTCACAGAGATCTGTCTGTCTCTGCCTCCTGAGTGCTGGGATTAAAGGTGTGTGCCACCACTGCCCGGCTCAGATTTGTTTTTAATTCTGAGGTGTTCTGACAGCATCAAAGAAATTGGCTNAGGGATGGGGCTCTTATTTAGATGCTTAAGATCCTGGGTTCTAGTCCTAACAATGCTGTACCCCGAAAACAAAGCAAGAAAATATTGCTTGAGAATGCCCTATGCTACACTGATTACACACACACACACATCTATATTTATTTGTGCATTAAAGTTATGCAGTAAATTCTGCTAGAAGCTCAGAGTTTCAAGGAGGCTTTAGTGACTTTTTAACAGAGTCCCAGCAAGTAACCTTTAGCTTGATTCAGTCTGGCTTCTCTGTTCCTTTTCCATACTTTGTTGACCTTTAACCTGCTCTGTGGGCTCACTGCATCCTTGTTCCAGCCTCTTACTCTTTACCACACAATCCTAGCTTCTGTGATGTGCTGGCCTACATCCATCTAGAAGGCAGTTATGTAGAGAAGCAAATTCAAGCCCTGCAAAATACTGGCCTTTAGCAACTATGTTTATGACTGCTTTTATATTTTCTTCCTAGAAAATGAAGCGTTTTCTTCTTTTTCTATTTACTTTATTGTAAGTGTACAACTCAATATTTCTCTTTAAAGATTTTATTTATTTATTTTACATCATGACTACAATTTCCCTTCTCTCCTCTCCCCCTCTCTCCCCCCACTACCCCTCCCCCTTAATCCACTCCTCTATTTCTGTTCAGAGAGGGGCAGGCCTGCCATGGGTATCAACAGAGCATGCCATATCAAGTTGTGGTAAAGCCCTTGTAATCAGGCTAGGCAAGGCAATCCAGTATGAGGAATAGAATCTCAAGAGCCAGCCACAGCATTAGGGGACAGCCCCTGCTCCCACTGTTAGGAGTTCCACAAGTAGACTAAGCTACACAACTATCACATGTATGTAGAGGGCCTAGGTCAGTCCCATGCAGGTTCCCTGGTTGGTGGTTCAGACTCTGAGTTCCTATGAGGCAGGTTAATTGTTTTTGTGGGTTTTCTTCTGATGTCCTTGACCCTTCTGCCTCCTGCAATCCTTCCTCCGTCTCTTCAGTAGGGTTCCCCCAGCTCGGCCTAATGTTTGGCTGTGAGTCTGCATNTGTTTCCATCAGTTACTGGATGAAGGCCCTCTGATGACAATTAGGGTAGTCACCAATCTGATCACAGGAGATGGNCAGTTCAATATCCACTATTGCTAGGAGTCTTGGCTGGGATCATCCTTGTAGATTCCTGNGAGTTTCCCTTGCATTATTCTTTTCCCAGGGATCGGTCATGATGNTGATAGTGAACACAGAAAGGAGTTAATGAGGCTGATGTTAACAGTGACCACACTTCCAGCCCTGTAAATCTCATACCACACCTAGAAGGAGGCTTTAATATCATTTAATACGTAATTATGATTTATGTAAATAAATTATATACGATATAATGTAGTGGTGATCATACTGTTTAATATTTAATGTAACTATCTGTCTTTTGCAGACAAGGGAATTGAAGCTAAGACAATTTAAGTCACATTGCTAACACAATTTGGAGTTGGANGTGAACCCCAAGTCCAACAGCCTACGCAGCCCAGATTTAACAGCTGAGTTAATAAAAAATAAACACTCATGAATGCAATTTGAAATAAGGAGATGAGATTGCAAAGGTTGGCTGTGTTCTAATGAGGCTTCTTATAATTGCTTAGAAGTAACTACAGATTGGAAAGAACTCATTTAGCTGGTACCCTGAATCCACTGTCATCACACAACTGAGCCAAGACTCCATTGATGAGAATTTAGGGTTCTTAAGTACACATAAAAAGATTTTATGGTCTTCCCTTTATGCTTTCCATTGTGTTTTATAAATTTAATATGAACTTTTGTTTTTCTGAAAGTATCATGCATGTATACAATGCATTTTGATCTTATCCACCCCCAATACCTCCATCTACCTCCCTACTAGGACCCACAAACTTGTCTCTCTCTCTCAACTTCATGCCCTCCTCTGAAATTGTTGTTATTGCTTGATAACGTGCAGGTAACCCCAGCTGAAGNGAGTTCATGAGTCCAACAGCCATATCCTGTCCAGAACTCAGCGTTCAACAGCTCTCCTCCCCATCCTCCAGCTCTTACATTCTTTCTGCCCCCTCTTCTAAGTNATGTTCCCTGAGCCTTGGATGAGGGGGTTGAAATTGATGATCCATCTATCATTACTCAGTCACTGTTGTTAACAATTTGAGCTTAACCACCCAGTGCAAAAACAAGCTTCTCTCATCAAGGCTGAGAGTAGCACAAAGCGATGGGTATAAATGTAACTATTGCGAAGGTAGTTTGACAACATGGCTATTTAGTTAAACAGCACCCATAGGTTATCTACCTTNTGCTGAAGATTTCCCTAGTCATGGGCTTTTGATCAGGTTTACAGTAGCAGATAGCAGGCCTCAAATCCAATCAGTAAGTAGTTGGTTAATCCCGTAACAGAAATGCCACTATTTCACTAGTGGTCAAAATTTGCCTGGCAGATCAGTATTGCAATGTGCAGGGTGAGACCTGGGTGAGAACACTGGGTCTTATCTCCCCCAGCAGCCTGTGTAGCACCTTCTAGCACCATGAAAACTAGCCAGCGTGGAAGAAGCTTCTTGGTGGGTTTAAGATAGATTTCTGTTTTTAATAATGGAAAGAAAAAGAAACCCAAAACAAACAAACAAACAAACAAAACATGAGCCCTAGTTTTTACTTAATATGTTCTATTTGAGGTTTCCCAGACAACAGTAGTGCACGATAGGCAGCAACTAACTCTCTTTTTTTTTTTNAAAGATTATTTATTTATTATGTATACAGAAGAGGGCNCCAGATCTCATTACAGATGGTTGTGANCCACCATGTGGNTGCTGGGNATTGAACTCAGGACCTCTGGAAGAACAGTCAGTGCTCTTAACCTCTGAGCCATCTCTCCAGCCCCCAACTAACTCTCTTTTAAGAGTTTCTCCCTCTCTGCTCTCTGAATTTTGCATTAGTAGTAACACTTTTATCTTCTTGGTTGGCTTCTAGGATGGTGGCCATCTATGTGGGACTAACTGAAATACACGAACAGGAAATTGAGGCTATTTTAAAAGCACATTTTTAAGCTTCTGTGCGGCCAACGTTTAGAAGAGTGGTTAACTACCCACAATGTGCCAGATGTGGTGGTAGCTGACAGTAATCCTGCACNAGGGACATGTGACGGTTTGAAAGAAGATGGCCTCCACAGGCTCATAGGAAGTGGCACTATTAGGGGGTGTGGTATTATTGGAGTAGGTGTGGCGTTGTTGGAGGAAGTGTGTCATTAGGGACAGGCTTTGAGGTCTCAGATGCTCAAGCCNGGCCTGATGTGGCATTCTCTTCTTGCTGCTTGCCAATCTGGCTGTAGAACTCTCAGCTCCTTTTCCAGAGCCATGTCTGCCTGTACGCCACCATGTCCTACTATGATGATAATGGACTAAACAGTTGAAATTGTAAATCAGCCCCCAATTAAATGTTTTCATTGATAAGAGTTGCCATGGTCATGGTGTCTCCTCACAGCAATAGAAACCCTAACTAAGACAGTAGGCAAAAGGCAGGAGGATTGCCACAAGTTCAAGGCCAGCCTGATCCAGACAGTGAAGTCCAGACCAGCCAACACTACATAGTAAGATCCTATCTTAAACAAACAGACAAATGACAAACAAACAAAGAATTTCCCACAATGCAACTTTACAGTTTGGTAACTTGATTTGATTGATATGGCTAACTTCTTCTCTGGTGTCCTGATGCCTCTACCTGATGTGTAAAGACCAATTGTTTGTATATAAGACCGTGTTTCCTCTTCTATTTTTCTGTAGCTCACCTATGTCCTGAAATAGCCATGGTACTTAGGTTGCAGACATCATTTCATATGTTCTAAGTTTACGTTCAGGAAAATAAGAATGTCTTTATACTCATTATCTACTGTAAAATGAAGAAATCTTTGTACCTATTTCTTCTGTAGTAGTTACTTTTCTTGTGACAAAAATATGTGACAATGAGAACTTAAAAGGGAAGGAGTTTGTTTTGGTTTATGNCTTGAGGTTACAGCTCATCGTGGTGGGGAATTCCTGGTGACAGGTCCATCATGGTGGGGGAAGTCCTGGTGACGGATCCATCAGGCAGCCGATGATAGATAAGTGCACCTGCATCAGGGAGCTCACGTTCTCCATTCTTTTCTTTCTAGGCAGCCAAGATCCCAGTTCATGGAATGGTGCTGCTCACATGCAGGATGGGTCTTCCCTCCTCCACTAAACCTCTCTGGAAACACTTTCACAGATTCTCCTACAGATGTGTCTCCTAGGTGATTCTAAATCTAGNCAAGTGGACAAGGAAGATTANTACCACATCTTCCTTTTAGGATCCCTCTACAATGAAGATTCCACTGGGGAGGTNCTTATAGCAGAAATTATTCNCTTTGATATTAAAGTTTAAAGAGCAATAAAGAAAACATCTCCTCTTGCTACTCCACTGATTCCTTCATTTGACTATTCAAACTCTTTATGCTAACTTTCTCACTTTTGTTTATCATCTTTTAACATATTCAACTTTATAAACTAAATTTCATTTTAGTAGGCCACTCTATTAATTACATTTTAGGGGAACTTGCTTTGTACTCTTTGGTTTCTATCATTAGGAGCTCATCAGATCTGCTGTGATGAGGCTTTGACTGGGATGGAGAATTGTAGAGGAGAGTTTGAGAGGACCAGGGAAGGTGAGGGAAACCAATGGGATGGAGAATTGTAGAGGAGAGTTTGAGAGGATCAGGGAAGGTGAGAGAGGCCAATGGGGAGCCTAGGATTAAGTCAGGGAACTTAAGAAGAATGGAGAACAATAAAGAAGCAATGAGGAGCTTAGGACACAGAGGGAAACTCTTTGTTTCTTATTAGCATCCTTGACCTTTCTCCACCCCTCATTTATGCCCACAACTTGGCTTCTTCATGTATCCTGTTNTATGGCTGTTTCCAAAGNCAATGGAGACATATCAATTGAACTCTGTGACTGACAAGAAAAGTTGACCAATAGTCACACAGTATAATCTCTTGGTTCCATGTCCTCATTTGCGAATAAGCACACTGATACTTCATTGTGTTTACAAAATCCATTCATGTTGTTCTGTGCAGNAAGAGTTGATTCTGTTCCTTGCTGAAGAGTTACTGCTTCTCCAATGTACCCTTATCTTTCTATCTATTGTTGGATTGTCAGTTGAGTTCTGATCTTGTCTCTTTCGGATGAAGTTACTGTGAGCATTCTTGTGCAGTCTGGGTGGATGTGTGTCCTCATTTGTCTAGGGTGTGGGCTCAGGACAGAACTGTTGAGTCATATTTCTGTGCTCAGTTTCACAAAAGTTGCCAAGCGGTTTTTCCAAAGTGATTTTTCCTCCTTGACCTTCCCACCCCAAAAGGTCAGAGTCCATTTGTTCCACATTGTCATTAGTGCTGACTGACTTTTGAAANTCTAGCCCTACAGGCGATTGTTTGTGCTTAGGCTCTGCATTCCCTCTTNTTAAAAGCATTCACTGAGCAGCTGGAGGTGATCCAGCACCGTGCAAGGAAGAAGGATTTATTCCTGCTGCAATGGGCTCTGTGCTTGAGTTAGGGANCACACTATAATCACATGCTTCATCCATAGTTCTATCTGCTTTTGGATACTATCTGTTCAGGAGGAAACTTATAATTCAACCCTAATTCTGGAATACAGTGTGACGAAAACACTGTTTTGTTGCTATAACAAAATACTCAAATCAGGGTAGCTATAACAAAATATTCAAGTCAGGGTAACTTAATAAAGTTAACAATAACAACAACAACAAGGATTACTTAGTTCATAGCTAAGATTCAAGAGCATAATGGCAGCATCAGTTAAGAGTTGGTAAGGACCCTATAGCAAACTCCCAACACAGAACCCTTGAGGGCACCNCTCAAACCATTTCCAAACCTTAGCAAGCACCTGCCTTTTCATCCATCCCCCTTCTGTGTCCTTTGTAAAGATGAAGTTGGGGCTTCGACTGGTCTGGGCCTAAAGCATCAACTCAGTGGCTTCTTTGAGCATTTCCTGGGTTTAGCTGCTCAACAGCAACCTCTTTTCCAANAGCTGCCTCTCACACAATGGTGTGGTGCCATAGTAACTGGGAGAACACAGAGGCTTCAGGGTGAGGTCTCAGAATCTAGCTGGTTCCCGAGAAGAGGTTGAGAAGGGTGCTCCCTAGATAAAGCAGAAAAGACAAAGACAGTTTGAAATTGGACACCCTTGAGCATGGTGGTCTGGCTGGGGTGGAATGTCGGATTTGAGGTAGACATAGGAAGATACGATGCTCGGAAGTTGGAAGTTTTCTTAAGAAGTTAACTTTCTTAACTCTCCAATGGTTTTGACCGAATTTCCCTGCTGGTGAAGAGGCTGTGGTGAGGGTTAGTTAACCGATAGGCTGATATCATGGAGATTGGTTTACCTTTAAAAGTCCTATTAGTAAAATAGGTCCTATCTTCTGAAAAATAAAGTGAAAATGATAGCAATATTGTGCTAACTCTAACAAAAACTGATGGGTTTGATGAAATTTAAGTATTAAATGTGTACTGTTTGAAAATATTGATCAATCTAGTCTCTAGGATCCTCTCCAGGTCTGGGCTTGTCAAAACCTCACAGTCTCTAAGGTTTTTTTTTTTTATTTTAATATATACTTGATTCACTTATTTATATATGTGTGCATGTTCACACATGTATGTATATGCATGTGTCTGTACACATACATACATGACAATGTATATGTGGAGGTCAGAGGACAACTTGCAGGACTTATTTCTCTCCTTCTATCATGTGGGTCCCAGAAATCAAACGCAGAATCAAAGTCAGATAGCCAGGGTTGTTGCCAAGCTATCTTGGCCATGCTCTACCCACATGGGAGGCTTGCCNGCCTCTCATCTTTTCTACCTTATGATTTGAAGAAATCTCACAATACTGTCCAGTTCCTTGTTCTATTTTTAAGGAGAGACTAATATTTGTAATTCATTGCATCTCCAACATCTCTGGACCAGACTGCCCAGCTCCCCGTGCAGTGTGGGAGATGAGAGCAGTGTTCATCAGGTCTCTAGGAAGCTGAGTCTGTCTGAACNGCACNGAGAGAAAGCAACTGAAAAACTGCGTGAACCGTCTCCGTAGAGGACGGTTTCAAATGGTTGAGAAAGGAGGCAAGGACTGGGCTGTAGGCAAGACAGAGCTGGAGACATCAAGGACAATGGATCTAAGGGAGGGGCTGAGATGGTATCTGGAGACCATTGGGAGGTGTTCAGTACTGAAACCAGAGTCTTAGGGGGGAGGGGCAGGGAGAACCAAAGCAGCATATCTCTGTAAGACCCTGTGTGCAT
>LZPO01017320.1:478993-499881 GCA_001675575.1 Neotoma lepida
CCTAACCTTATTCTGCCTCACCATTGGCCAAACAGCTTTATTTATCAACCAATCAGAGCAACACATTTTTAGAAAGACATTCCCATCACATGACAGAACAGGTGGATTTTTCAAAGTGTTGGAGGAAANGTAACAGTAATTTTAAAAGCAGATTTGACAACATCTGCTTGCTGGCATTTACTATACTTTTAAGGGATAGTATAAGGAGTGTTTTCTGTTATATGGAACAGGTGGAGCAAGCCCTTTCTGATTGGTTTTTCCTAAAAACTGATCTGTTATTTTTATTTATTTATTTGTTTGTTTGTTTGTTTGTTTGTTTATTATTTAGTGTGGTGGTTTGAAAAAAATATCCCCCAAAGGGAGTGGCACTATTAGGAGGTATGTGTGGCCTTGTTAAAGTAGGTGTTGCCTTGTTGGAGGAAGTGTGTCACTGTGAGGGTAGGCTTTGAAGTCTCTTTTGCTCAAGCTTCACTCAGTGTGACAGTCAGACCTCTTTCTGTTGCCTGCAAGATGTAGAGCTCTCAGCTACTTCTCCAGCATCATGTCTTCCTGCATGGCACCATGTCCGGCCATGATGATAATGCACTAAACCTCTGTAACTGTAAGCTACCCAATTAAATGTTTTCCTTTATAAGAATTGCTGTGGTCATGGTGTTTCTTCACAGCAATAGAAACCCTAACTAAGACAATTAGTTAGTTTTTTGAGATAGGGTTTCTCTGCATAGCCCTGGCTGTCCTGGAACTTGCTCTGTAGACCAGGCTGGCCTTGAACTCAGAGAGATCCACCTGCCTCTGCCTCCCAAGTGCTGGGATTAAAGGTGTGTGCCACCACATGTGGTGACTTAGCTGTTTTTTAAATCTTTAATTCGGTGATGGGTGATGTGACTCCCATGTGATTTGAGTGCTCTGCTGTGACCCTGGGCAGGAGCTTAATTCACGGCACTAGCTTCCTCTCATTTGGTGGATCACAGCACTTTGAAAGATTGATCAAAAAATTGGGGTAGGGAAGATGGCTCCGTGGGAAAAAAACATGCTGAGCAATTCCAAGGACCTGAATTTGATTCCCCAAATCAACATGATGCTGAACATGGTAGCATGTGTCTACAATTTCAGTCTCTACAGCAAGCTGGGGGGAAGAAGAGATGAAAAATCCTTGGAAATTCAGGTACCAGCTAGCCTGTGTACACAGCAGTGAACACCAAAGAGAGCTTGCTCCCAGTGGAAGGCAAAGACCAACAAACAATGTTGTCCTCTGGCCTTCGCAAATATACCATGGCATGCACCTGACCATACTCATGTGCATGAACGTTTACACACACACAAAGCTAAACAAAAGTTTAAAAGTATTTGTATGACAATATCTTAGCTTAATGAGTCACCTAGCATAACAAGCTGTTGATGTTTCACGGGTATTCATTCTGGTCAACAATGGGGTGTATGTAGGTACCTCAGTGATGTGAGACTTTAGCTTTATGAAATAGGAAAGGAAAGCAAACACCCAGAATTTGGTCATATCAGATTTTTCAGAAGATTTATTTGTTACATTAATAATATATGTGGTCCCCTGTTTCCATGAGTTCAGGGATGGGGGGCAGAGGACTATTTACGTTCACTCTATTGTCCTCAGGGGACTGGATGCAGCAGGGTATGTGCATAATTGTTTTGATATGGCCTGAAGTCTGCTCTATGGGGACATCCACAGAGCTTAGAGATGCATCCTTGTCTACTGCTGAGCCTCTTCTGACAAGGACCTTTGTGTATTTGTGGGTGTGGGCATGGATGTGGTGCCTGTGAGGACTATACGTCAGCATTGGGTGTCATTTCTCAGGAGCCATCCACCTTGGTTTTTGAGATAGGGCCTCTCTCTAGGACTTGAGCTTGCCAATTCCAGGAGGCTGGCTAGCTGGCAAGACTAAGATCTGCTTGGCTCCATCTCTCCTATGCTGGGATTACAAGACTGTGCCCACTTCCTCCAGCTTCTAACTGGGTGCTGGGCATCAAACTCATGTTCAGAAACTTGTGCAGCAAGCACTTTACCAAATCACCTGTCTTCCTAGCCTTGAGATTGTGAACTTCACTGCTGCAGGCTGCAGGAAAATGTAATGAATCCAGCTACTGTGACAAAAGCTACTACTTGGAAAAGTCAAGGACTTTTCTGAAGGTCAAGCCATGGCTTAAGAAGTCTTGGTGATACTTTAGCTTTTGTGTATATATTAGCTGGTTCCTACAATGATTTTCTTGTGATGTTATGTGTGCTTCTAAGAACTCCTAACAGTGTATTTATCTAAAATACCTATCAAGCATCCAAGGCCAACCAATCTCCTGAACTAAGGTAACACCCTTATGGAAACAACACGGGTCTCCTAGGTCAGGCAGATAGCTTTATTTCTTGTGCAATTTTAGCTGAGACCTTCCTTTCTTATACAGCCTTACTAACATTATAGACTCCTAACTTCTTACCTAACCACTTCTCGGAATGTAGGTTGAGCACATAAATTCCCTTCTTGACTAACCGATCATTAGCTCTCAGTTGACTTCCTCCTTTACCACTCCCATTTTGGGTTGTAAAAGAAAGCTTAATGGTCACTGTCTGAGAAAAATTCTTACCTGCCTTTATGACCCTGTAAGAATTCAAGCCTGGTGACCTTGCTCTGCCAGAGAATCGATATTGCTTGGGTTTATAACTGAATATCTCAGAGACTTGGAGAGGACTGAGTATAAGGAGATGGAGAGGAGGATTTTGACTAGAGAACTAGAGGATGAGATGGAAGATGAGGTAGAGCCATATGGGGAAGTATTAGATGGGTAGGAACAAGATGAGAAGGACCTAGATGAGGCAGAAATAAGATGAGAGAATTAAGATAGACTTTAAAGGAGACAGCAGATAAATGGAGAGAGAAATCAGGCAAGAAAGGAACTAGGCTTGAGTACAGAACTGTAGCTGTGTAGATAGGATTTTATCCCAGAGGAATAAAGTAGATGAACAAAGAGCTTGGTGTACTTAGATTCGTTTCCCGAAAATAATTCTCACCATTCATAGCTTCTCTTCTGGGCCCCTGGGAAGAATATTACTAAGGCTAATCCTTAAATAATATTAGAGCCTTCACTGGAGCAGACAGTTGTCCATCTTCAGGACTAGATAACTCCCCATAGTAGTGTTTCATGCTGGGAAACAAGTCTATCTCTTCTTGCCTTCTTGCACCTCTGCACTCTGCTGGGGATAGCAGCATTGGTCAGTGTGGGCACCAGTACTCTGCTGTAGAGCTAGCTGTGGCCGTAGGTCAGAGGTAATACTCCCTTCTCTGTAGGCATGCACACCCACATCTGACCCACAGCTCTTCCTGCCCAGTGGTGCATGCATCTCTCTACTCTTACTTGGGGCTTAGATCAGTGATGGGTTTTGGTCAATAGGAAGTCAACAAGTGTGTTGTGAGTTCAGCGTGGTTTGTATGGTTGACTGAGTCTTTTGTTCTTTCGTTATTGAGAAACTTGTTCTAGAAAACCTCTGGTTCAGAACTGCAATTGACCTGAACCTTACTCATGTCTACAGCCCGGCTACCTGAGATGATGAAAGAGACACAGATGTTTAAATACCATCTGAAGGCTAATACACAGTCCAGCCCGACTAATATAAAATTTAAGTTGGAAAACTCAGAGCCGTGCAGTTTCATGCAGTATATAATGTGAGAAAGTTTGGTAAATCCCTTCAACAAACAAGTATGACATATCTATTTTACAATTTTGAAGTATGTTGACAATGTCTGGTAGCTCTTACAGGCTTCCATTTTCCCCTCACAATATAGCTTTTAATGAAATGAAAATTTGGATCTCTCTTTAGATGGTGTCTGGCATTCTGTTTCTCTCTTATTTTTAACATGTAATTTCCAAAAGAGCAAAAGGATAACTCCTAGTCAGCTTTAGAGTGTGTGCCAACCATCCAGCCAGCTTATTAACAAACAAGTAAGCACAAACAAGTAAGATAGTAACATGATTCTAAGACCACAGGAAGGGCAGTTCTTTCTAGCCATTAGCAAGAGGGAAGTTAAAGCAGGACTGTTAGGATATGTACAAAATTGAGTGATGTTCTACAGGACAATAAACACAAGCCTGAGGATCTCTTCTCTGCTGGAGTGTGGAAGGAACTGGAAAGTAACTCAGAGAGGACAGCAAAGGCTGCTCATAGCCTGCATAGACAAAGGAGTAGCCACTGTCACTTACAGATTGGAGCCTGCTCNGGACAGGAGCAGAAGGGAAAGAGACCCTTTGGGTGNAGCACAGAGAAGCTGTGGATGGCCTATCAGGAAGTGAGTTGTTCCCTGTGATTGGTTAGGGGCATGCATTTGACTTTCCCTGATTGGCTGTACTTAGACTTGTCAGTGACTGGTCTCCGGGGTCAGCAGTCATGGAGCTGTTGTTTGGCTTCCTGGGTTGTTACTCCAGACAGTGGTCTGGTTTCTTAGAAATCAGCCTGGCTGTTGGTCCGAAGCAGGCTAGCCTCCAGGGCTGGCCACTCGAGATAATGGGTTGGTTTCCTGAACTGATCTCTGTAGGGCCTGGGTCAGAGTTCCNTTTTTATATATGGCCTGGAAAACATTTGCATATCCCATCTGTCAGTGGAGAACTCTACCAATTAACAGGAAACTTCAGTGTTTGGGTTCCATTCAAATAAGTGACNAGCCAAGTACATACTCCAAGGGAAAAGAAATAACCCTCTATATAGATGTAGTCAACAATGTAAGATGTTGAAAAGGNGCCCGGCTTCCTCTCTACCCTATTTCCATGTTCTGTGTNATTTNAAAAAACCTCTGTATTAGGAAAGGATAAAAACAGGAAACTGGGAACACTATGTACAATTTTGGATAAAGTAGGAATTGCATAAGACACAAGCCCTTCAGTCNTGTCAACATAATTGAATCCAGGAGGAAAGAGCAGGATTCACATGGTCTGTGTTGGACACAGGCTGAAGAACACTTTCTAATCTGCTTTACCAAGCATGAAATTTGTGTTTTTAAGCCTTTGTCTCATTGCCTCCTGTCGTCTATTTCTCAATTGGTTCTCAATTCAAAGTCAGAGAAACAGATCTTGTCTGGTTTTTCCTGTTCGTGTCTTAACACTAATTACTTCTTACAAGATATCATTCAATAAACCANATAGATAGGATCTATATCACAGGCTCTTGTGATCAGTGAAACAAGAGAGACCAGACGCACAGACCTATTTGATTCTNAATGCCTTGATTCTTCTCTTGTCAGGGCAGGATCCAGAACAACCATTTCCTGCTCTTAAAAATTTATTTGAGCAAATTTCTCAAAATCCTCAAATTTGTTATAGTAGGTGTTCAAACTTCTCTTTCCCTGTATCATAGAAAGTAGGAAGAATCACAGCTCCTTTTGAGTGTCTTGGATTTTGGATTGTTTTTATCTCCACACAATGTTGTTAATTTTGGTGGACACCTAATTATGAATCAATGTTTTGTAAGACAGCAGGATAGTATTTTATATTTTTAAAATTTATTTTTATTTTTATTTTATGTGTATGAGTGTTTTGCCTCTGTATGTGTAGGTATCATATGCATGTAAATACCATCAGAGGGAAGAGAGGGCGCCATATCCCTCTGGAACTGCATTTACAAGTGGTTGTTCGTGCCCGGAACAGAACCTGGGTCCTCTGTAAGAGCAGTCAGAGCTCTTATCCAGTGAGCATCTCCAGCCCCTGAGATGATATTTTAATATGAAAAAGTCTNTACAATATACTATTGACTTGAACATAAGTTGAATGAACTGGTTTTGGTCATGAGACAGTAGAAAATTCATATCTACATTTAAAGTTTTATTTCTCCTGTGTAGTTTACTGAATTCTGTAGTGTCATTTGAGGCCAAATGTCAACCATCAGGTTGTCCACTAGATGTCACTGCATCCACACACTTAAAGGACACTCTTGGCACCCATCTGGTGACAAAAAAGAAAATGTTCAGGTCATACACATCCTTTCCTCCCAGAAAGATGTCCCCAAGGATGNTCCCATCAAGGGTGCCCTGANTTTTTTTCCATACAAGACAGACTCAAATTGCTTTGGTCGTTGACTGATGGATGCCCAAGAAACTCATTGTTTTCATAATCTCCTTCTCATTGAACANGGCAGGCTCCTACAGAATGGGTGCAGATAACCAATGCTGTGTTGTACTGTGTTAAGTTAATGACATAGAATGGAACTCAATGCCAAGGNCATCTGACACACCAACAAATGGATCTCTCAATCANGTGTTTNGTGTTTAACGACTCCACTGTGAACTGTTGAACATCCAATGACAATAGCCAGATTGTCCCCAGTGTTCTAGACTGTAAGCCACTGGGACTCAATGGCAGCCTCAAAACCATGTTTTAGTGTGTACAAAAAGTGATGCAGAGGGNCTGCCTGGGGAAAGAGAGACACAGGGAGCAAAGGCCAAGGTAAATATGTGTGCCCAGAGGAAAAGGAGGCTTCCCAGAAGGAGCAGGCCCTGTCCTATGGAAAGCCAATACTTAGTGCTAGAAGGAGAATTCTCAGCTACTGCTTCTCCTAGGTGAGCAGCAATGGGGAAGCTTCACAAAATGCTCCCTGGGTCATAAAGGAGACAAACCTCAGGCCCTTTGATACAGATGAGATAAGGCTAAAAGCCAAGCCTCTTATCCCCAGGAGAGGTTNGCAGTGTGGCAGAGCTATAGATTTGCCCCTGGAGTTGTCTCCTAAGGATTGCCAGCATCTTTCTTCCCATCCATGCTTGCTCACCTCTTGTTAACAGATTTCTAGTGTCTTCTCATAAGTCTACAGGAAAGGCTGGAGGAAGGAGGGAAACTGAGGCAGGAAGGCACAACATATCCCTGAGAGAACATTTAGAAGATGGGAAGTTACCAGGCTGGGCAGTGTCTGGAAGAAAATGGAAAGTGTGTCCTGAATCTTCAGCCAGAGGGCTTGGAACTCAATTGACCCATGTTATCACTCATGTGGTGGAGTCCTTCACCAGTCTGAGATGCAAAGTAAATTCACTTCAAAGTTGTTCCCTGATGCTATAATATATGGACANANAACTGAACACAGAAACATNCAACTTGATGAACTATCCCATTCAAGATGTGCCCCGTTTATCCAGTTGCTTAACAAGAACCTAGCTGTTGCTGGGTCCCCAGAAGCCCTTCCTGGTGTCTGTATTAGGTAAGGTTCTTCAGAGGAACATAACCAGTGGAAGAGATACCAATATCTATCTAGATTTATATTATATTATACTAAAGGGGATTGGCTAGAGTGGCTTGTAACTGATGGAGCTAAGGAGTCTGACAATAGCTGTCTGCATGCTGTAGAGGTGGAGAACTCAGTCTAGCAAGCTGGAGGCCTCAGCAGTTCCAATATGGTGCTGAAGGCCTGGAAGGTTCCTAGACAGTCACTAGTCTTCAGTTCACATTGGAAGGTAGAAGAAGCTGGAATCTGATGAGAAGGAATGTTGGCACCAGCAGCAGAGCTTACAGTGAAACACGAAGGCAGGAAAACCTCAACGCAGGAAAACAGNGTTGATGTTTTCCTCAGACTTCCTCCATCAGGGTCACCACCAGAAGGTTCTGCCCACTCTGGCAGCAGGGGGGGGGGGCACCTCTTTCCCACTTCGTTGATGTTTCTTGGACTTGCCCAGAGGCTTGTTATCTCTTAGTTGAGTTCAGATCCCACCCAGGATAACAACCAAGATCAGCATCATAGTCGACATCTGCTCATGACTCTAAATTGGGAGTGAGTGCTGCCCACCTTCAAACAGCATGGCTTGCTTTAGCATGGGGAAGTAGACGAGCACCATTGCTCCTTTGTATGTGATTTCTTCCATTCAATATTGTTTGGGAAGGCTACTCGTGCTGTAGTTGTAGTTGTAGATATTCCTTCTCATTGGTAGAGGACAATCTTGGCTGTCTGTCCTCTCCACCATCCAACCTTTCTCCACAGTTGAAGGTCACGGCAGGAGTCCTCAGTTGGGGTGACTAGAATAGTGCTACTGTGGCCATTCTTGTGTGTGAATTTTGGTGAATGTATAGTAGGTGGTCACATCCCTTTATATGTCTAAACATCTCTGTACAGAAATGACAGGATCCAACTGAGAAAAGNCTATTCATGTCCTCTTCAACCCAATGCCCAAGTAAATTCAAGTTTACTGAAAGCTCAGCTCTGTCATCCTGCATAGGGAAAGCAAGAGGTCTTATATTGTTTCTGACTCTGTTAGTGGCTGCTGCTGGAGGTGTCATCTGCTGCCATATGTCATACACACCTTCTGGCTGCAGGAGTCAAGGTTATTATATGACTGTGTGAATATTCTGAAGAGCTGTCCATCAGAGGACACTGGTCTTTTTTATTTGTATATGATGCTGTATATAATATTTGTGTGTGTGCATGCATGTGCTCAGATGTAAACGTGGAAGCATTTGTGTTCCGTGGTGCATATGTGGAGACTAGAGGACAACCTTGCCTTCTGTCCTCATCTTCAACTTTGAAACAGGGTCTCTTGTTCACCACTGTGCATGCTAGGCTAGTTGGCCCACAGACTTCTAGGGATTCTCCAATCCACACATCCTACCTCGCTGTAGGAACACTGGCTTTACAGACCTGTGCTGTCCATTCTGGCTTTATGGGGATGTTGGGGATCTGAACTCAGGCCTTCACCCTTGCAGAGCAAGTGCTTGCCCTACTGAGCCACCTCCCTAGCCTGGGACGCCACTCTTGCCATGTTTGTTTGTGCACAGACCTCCTCACCATCAGGATGTGCAACAAGCCAGTCAGTTAGGTCAGGTGACCTTCTGTCCTCAGATTCTTGTGGGCAGTATCGATGACCAACTGACCTCTTATCTATACCCCAAACAGGCCTTTCTGACTCTTACGTTAAATTCAGCCCTCCACCCTTACACTGAGTTCTTCAGGATTCTCTGTTGACTTCCCTGCAACATGACCTTGGTCAGCCAGAGATTGTGTCTAAATATTGGGGTCTGGATACACCACCCTAAATATGGCAGCTTGCCACACTGAGTACTGTAAGTGAAGAAAATCGAGGAGATTGCTGAAGAAGCCAAGGACACTCTGGTCTTTCTGATCCTTTTCCTCAAATGTTGATTGGTGCACTATTCATAATAGCCCAGAGATGGAGCCAACCAAGGCGGTCATTGACAGACAAGTGGATAAGGAAAATGCCACACATGTGAGCACACACATATGCACACACAATGGAGTTTATTCAGCAGTAAAGAAAAATAAAACATTCATTTGCAGGAAAATGAATGAAACTAGAAATCATCATATTTTATGTTTTCTCCCATAAGTGGAGTGTGTGTGTCTATGTGTGTGTGTGTGTGTGTGTGCATGTGTGTGTGACATGAAAGTATCCAAGTAAAATGGGAAAAGAAGAGTGTCAGGGAGAGAAAAGGGGGGTCATGGAAGTAAATACAGTCAAAGCACATGATACACTTGAGTGAAAATGTCTTACTGACACAAACCACTGCGTACAATGAATATACACTAAAATAGACAGGTGAATGGACAGACAAGTGAAAGACAGACAGATGGATAGATAGATGTATGGATAGATGGATAGACAGATGATAGACATATGGATAAAACAAATGATAGATAGGTGGATAGATAGATGATAGATAGTAATAGGCAAATATATATCTGATAGATAGGTAGATTAGTAGATGGACAGACAGATGATAAAGNCAGCTATATGGATAGATAAATGATAGATAGGTACACAGTAGATAGACAGATGTTGATAGATAACTGACACACTTCCCTTTAATGAACTTGCATGCTTTTCTCTTGCTAATTTGTTTGTTTTAGGATTGGGGAAATAGTAATCCCCTCTCTTCCTTCCATGCATGCCTGGGGACCTGAGACCAGGATGCTGAATATGCTCCTGTCAGCCTCAGAATGCTCCTGTGTATACTAGAGCTCAGATGAACATATGAGGGATGTGGTGCCCACCTCCAAGTGCTATCAGCTTTTACCTCTGAGCCTGGAGATACCAGGACACTAGCAGAAAAAAAAGCCTGTTCTCTTTTTATACAATTAAATGGAAAGAAGAACACTTCCCATGCAGGCCTAATATTTACTAATAGCAGTCAAGTTGCTATTAGTAAAGTGATGTGTGTAACATGGTACCACTTATGTAAAAATCGAAACCCCAACAACACTTTGACCTTTATTACTGACAAAACTTAAATTGACCTCAGAAGAGAAACCTAGCAGTTTCAGGAGACCGGTGACCTTTGTGTAGTATGGCTGTAGTTTGGGGGCGTGGTGGCAGTGGTGGTGGTTGTGCTAGTTTGCTTTCTGCTTCTTTGACAAACACAGTGACCAAAAGCAACTTGGGAAGGAAAGGGTTTATTTGACCTATAGCTTACAGTCCATCATGAAATGAAGTCANAACAAGAACTCAAGGCAGGAACATGGAGGCAGGAACTGAAGCAGGGGCAATGAAGTGACATTGCTTACTGGCTTGTTCCCCAAGACTTGCTCAGCCTGCTTTCTTATACAGTACAGGATCACTAGTGGTGGAATCACCCACCGTGGGCTGGGCCCTCTTACATCGGCTATCAGTTAACACCACAGGCATGCTTACAGGCCAGTCTGATTGAGGTAATCCTTCAGCTAAGTTTCCCTCTTTCTAGGTGACTCCAGGTTTGTGTCAAAATAAAAAGTATAAAAGGAGCTGAAGGAGAAGTTTAGTGGTAGAGTGGAAGCCCCTAGGTTCCCTCTCAAGTATCAAAAAGTAAAAACAAACAAAAGAAAAGAGGAGACTGGAACTCAACCCTAGCCAGTTGTTTCTGATAGTTTCCAACTGTTGGGAATGGTAGGTGATGTGAGTGTGCTAGAGACAATTGACACACTGTTTTTATTCTTAGCCATTTTTTTAATGTTCAAAATGTTCTGGGACATACCATTGTGGCATAAAAATTATTTTGAAAGACATTTGAAATTCAAGACAGGCAGAATGAAGCTGTGTCTGACACACCACCGGGACCTTGGCCTTGTCTGTCTAAAGAAGAGGATGCTACCGAGAGGATTGAATCTGCTCTGAAGGGATGTGTCCCCAGCTTGGAGGTGGGGGTCAGGGGCACAAGGGAGGCACTGCATGAGAGACTGTACTAAACACCAACATGAACTAGCCTCCCACTCCCTCCTACTTCCCTAAGGACCAATGTGTCTCTCCCCAAAGCCGTTCATTTCTCCATAAGTGTCTTCTCTTCCTGAGGTGGTAGACAAGCCCCAAAGTCTAGCTGCTTCTTTGAGCCTCATGTTCTGTGAGCTCCCAACTGGCCCTGTGGATAAACCTTGACTTTCCCCTGGGAACCTGCCTCTTTGTTGGTGTAACGTGCAGGCTCTCAGTTACAGCAATAGGAAGTTGAGGGAAAGTGTTTCTTCTCTGACATTACCTGATTTTTTGCCTATTTCAACTGAATAGATAAAGGGTGAGAGGAAAAGTAGGTTTTGGTCAAACAAAGGTACCAAACATCTCATCCAGAACAAGCCAAGGTAAAAACAGGCATGGGTTCCCTGCAGATCTGTTGCTCTGTGGAAACTTATGGCTTATTCCCAGTTCCTTCTGGCTTGCTTGCAGCTCCTGCCCTCCCAGGCTGTAGGGTGAGCATGTACGTGCCCCCCACCCCCACTGGGCTCTGTGGCTCCAGGCTATTTAGGTGCCTGTCACATAAGCATGAGGACCTGAGGTCTCCCTCAGAATCAACGTGAGAAAGCCAGGTGTTGTAACACATGCTTAGAATTCCAGTGCTGGGGATGCAGAGGCAGATCCCTAGAGCTCAACTGCCTGGCCAGCCTNGCTCATGCTCCAGGTTGGCATTCAAANCAAGAAGATGGANGACGTCTGAGTAAAGACACTTNGGATTGATTTCTCTACGTGAGTGTCCACTCATGTGTACGTGCAGCCACACATACTCACATGCACAAACACACACACGTGTACACACACACATGCCCACAACAAAAGCAACAAAACNACACACAAACACCAGACTTTGTCTTTGGGATGAGCATGCTGATTTGCTCAAGATGAGTGTGGAGTGGAACGAGCAGTTGGCCCGTGCGTGAACTCTTGTGAGGTCAGAACACACTGACCCACTAAGGACGCATGACAAGCAACTCAGTAAATCTGAAAAGTGAAATTCCAAAACAGTTGGGTGTCTTGTTTCTCTCTCTGAGCTCCACTTCCCTCTTCCCCCTTTCATGGGTACATGTGAGTGGTAAACATGCATGTGGGGGTGGCATGTTCACATGTATGCAGGTACCTGAAGTGATGTTAGGAATCTTCTTTCATTTATTTTTCGTCTTATTATTTGTTGCGGGATCTCTCCATCAAACNAGAGCTCACCAATAAGGTGAGCTTCATTAGCCACTTTGCTTTGGGAATTCCGTCTTGGTGCTCTGAGGCTAGAATCATAGGGGAGGTGNTNCACNCACCTGGAATATATGTGGATTCTGGGGATCTGAACTCGAGTTCTCTCGCTTGGCAATAACGGCTTAGCCCCTTGGCCGTCTCTCCAGTCTCCTGACCATAACCAGTGTGGGAAAGTTCAGTTATCTTGCATTTATTTTTAGGTAGTAAGTCCTTTGAGACGACATACTTGATTTGAGTATGGTAATTTACTGCCGTGCTGCCTTGTACAAAGTATGTCACAAATAACTAGAATATTTGGGAAGCAGTTGAGTGTTAGTCTCTGATGACTCTGTGGGGGTCTGATTCTCCCCCTGTTTATGCCACCAATGGGCTGAGCAGGGGTTGGAAACCTGAAAGCTGTCAGGAAGTGGAGCAGAAATCAATGATGACAAAGCCTCCATCAATGAGGACATCAGAGCCTAGCCTCCTGTTCATCAGGTGCACTGTCCTTCCAAACACCGTGTAGGCNATATGATCGACAAGATGGTACATGACACCAGGCATACAGAGGCAGAGGAGGAAAATGCAGAGATGCTTTACTGCAGGTCATGAGGTACTCTTGTGCAGTTTCTTCCCTGAGTCACTCACTGCCTCCAGATACTCTCTCCTGTACAGCTGTGTCTTTGCATGTTGTCACTTTGGGGGGCCCCACTCCACAATCCCCCCATGGTCTCTTCTATGTCACTTTTGCCTCAATNTCTAGCTCTTGGCACAGATTAGTGGATTCAAGATTGATAATGTCCAAATGTTACCTCCAAAAGGTGCATTTTACCAGCTGTGGTGGCAGGTGGAATGAGGAGGGGCCTCCAGTAAAGAGATCAAAGGGGAGTCTGTGCCCTGCTCTAGTACCTTCCATGTGACAATGATGTCACCATCTTCTCTCCTGGGCTATGGCTTTTTCTTTAGGGCAGTTGTTTCTCCAAAAGTTGAGAGATTATCAGGATCAAAATCTCCCAGGAAAGGTGGTATANCCTCTCCACCTTCATATCAATAAATCAATACATTGANGAAACTTACATAATTAAGTATAAGAAACAAAAATAGAAGGCTAATCCTCTAAATTAAAAAAAAAGATAGGGGACTAAACCCAATATGCTTGATTCTGGCCACAAAGGTGAACAGTGTGTATTGTGCCCTGCCATGCCAGACTTCTGGACCTGTTGTCTACTTCTATCAATACATTTCAAGCAAGCCCAGGCAGGTCCATAGGTTTCCACATCACCCATGGTGCTTGTGTGTATTGACCGCAGACTTCAAATTGATGGCAGGTGGTGTAGAGAGATTTGCCTTCTGGGGCCCAGGGAGTTGGCTCAGTGGTAGTACATTTGCTGCCTAGCATGAGGAACTGAGCTTGGACACCCAGCCCCTGCATGGAATGCTGGTATAACCACAGCACTGGAGAGGGGTATTTAAGTAGATCCCTGAAGATAGGTGACTCTGTGACCTCCCGGTTCAATGAAAGACCCTGGCTCAAACAACATGGTGAAAGAGTGGCATAGGAAGACATCGGACATCAGACTCTGGCCTCAACAAGCTCATCTATGCATATTCAAACATCAGAGGTGTGCACGCACACACACACACACACACACACACACACACACCCCTATGCTTTTATAGAAAAAACATCACCAGCAATTGATAAAACTACAAATGAGCATAAATATTTCATGTGCTGTTAGATTTTCCAAACTTCATCTTCAATGGGATGAATTCGATGGGCATGAAGGATTGCAAATACATTTTATACTTTATTTTGTTGAATTGCTGTTATTATGCATATTGGCACAGTTATCTTGAAAGCATTTTACATCTATAGGACGGGAAATTGGATAAGTCATTATGGTAATGTCATTAGGAACCTGGATCATCAGCAAAGACATGAAAATCCAAGGAGTTAGAGCCCAGGGTGGTAGTTCAGGAGACTGAAGCACGAGGCATGCCATAATCCAGGGCCATCCAGGGCTCCAGTGTGAGACTTTGTCTTAAAAAACAAGACAAAGCAAGAGTCCTGGGAGTGAAACCCATAGGTACAGTGCTTTCTATGTAAGCGTGAGAGCCTGAGTTAGGCTTCCACTCCTCACACAATCATCCAGGGTGGAGCTGCAGGACCGATGAGCTGCCCCGAAGACTAAGGTGGGAGGTGAGGGAGGAAGCTCACCCTTTGTCATCCATGTGTACATGGATGCAGACAGACAAAATCCAAGCAAGTAAGTAAATAGAACCGTGGAAGTTAAATATACAAAGTTAATATTTTTCTTACTAACAATACATTTCCTATGAGTGTTTTCTGATTAGTTCAGAAGTAGCCCGTGCTGTGACTCTGTCATCGNAGGACATAGGAGAGCAGCTTCTAGGTGTCTCAGCCCATGAACCAGACCTTGGAGGATTGGTCCCTCCTCTATTTGGTGTGAACAAAAGGAACCCACTGTGTTCTGATGCCTTGTCACTCTGAGAATGGAATCCAAGGCAAGGATAGCCCTGTCGAAGGCCACTGGAATTCAAAGGGACAGGTTAGTTTTTCAGTCAAAGGTGAGAATATTGAAGCATCAAACTTTTAAGCATCAGAATACAAATAAACTCAATTAAAAAACAAAAACAAAACATTTTGGTCCCTGTAAGAGATAGTAAGGTCAACAACACCTTAACCTAATAATTGATAAGCATGAGAAAATTGTCCATTGTGGATCATATTTTAGGAAGAAGTCCATTGTAGTTACCAAGAGAATGTTTTTTATTAGAAAAATTCTTGCTAATACATTGACTACAATGCTAGCATTTAAAAAATACTATTAATAGCCTTTTATGAAGTAGCATCTGGATTGATTGGCTTTGACTATCAACTTGACACAGTTTAGAGCTATCTGAGAGGAGAAGTCACAGTTGAAGGATTGCCTGGGTCAGCACGGCCTGTGGGCATGTCTGTAGAGACTGACTTGATTGTTCATTGATGGGGGAGGGACCAACTCACTGTGTGGCATATCATCCTCAGACGTCCTGAACCATGTAAGAAAGCTAGCTGAGGAGAAGCCAACTGTGAGACTCCAGCACACAGCATCCTCCATGGCTCCTGCTGTATGTTTTTGGCTATNAAGTGAATTGTGTGGTCTGAGGTAATGCTGTGTGGAATAGCAAGAAACCTGCCTTCAGGTTTCTGCCTTGAGTTCCTGCCTTCGGTTCCTTTGGGGATGGGCTGTGATTTGGAATTGTACAATGAAATATATACTTTCTTGCCCTAAATTGCTCTTGGTGTGGTGTTTTACCACAGCAACAGAAAAGAGACTAGGCAGTGCCCAAACCAGTGGAAGACATAACAGCAGGACTGCTGTCATCAGAAACTCCACAGGGGGCTGTTGGCAGCAGAAATGCAATCACACGTCCTCCCAGGCCAACTCATCCTATGTCTGTGAAGTGCACAGAGTCAACTGAAGACTGGTTATCCTGAATGTACACAGCCCTCCATCCAACCTTGGGTTTGCCAGGAGCATTAGGGACAGAAGAAAAAGTTCATGANGTGNCGTGAACATGAAGCATCCCACAAGGAAGCTTGATTAGTTTCTTACAAGTCAACCACCTGGGCCTGGCTCAGTCAGTAAAGTGACTGCCCCAAGAGCATGAGGACCAGAGTTTGATTCCCAGAACTCATGGAAAACAATCCACATGTGTCATAAATGTGCTTGTAATCCCAACACTGAGGAGGTGAGATGCAGGTGGATCCCTGGGATCCTCTGGCCAGGCAGCCTAGCCTACTTGCAGAATTCCAGGCTAGTGGGAGGCCATGTCTCAAAAAGAAAGCCAAGGTGGCTAGCATCTGAGGAATGAGAGTCCAGGCTTTTCCCTGGCCTCTACACAGAGACACACACACATGCACACACCCATGCACACATGCACACACGCACACATGCATGCATGTTCCCCCACCCCCCACCATCAAAAGCATGAAGAAAAGCAACAGGTATAAACTGATAGAAGAATAGACAGAACAGAGATGACGTGCCGCATTATTTGGGGCTTAATTTGGACGAACTATCTACAAAGTTACCTCTGGGATAATCAGGGAGACTTAAATGGATTGAGTATTTGATGACAGTGGGAAGAATTGCTAGTTTTGTTAGGATGATAATTGGTGATGCAGTTATCCAAAAATCATCTTTGTNTAACAGAGCTGCACATGGAAGTAGCTCAGTGCCAGAGACCCTCCCCCCAAATCAACAACAAAATAAAGAAAAGAGGGTGTAAGTTCAACAAAATATTGATAATTTTAAAATCTGACAGTTGGGCATGTAGGCGTTCATTATACCATTTTCTCTATTTTTATAAACTGTCATTATAAGAAGTTAAAAAATTGCCTTATCCCAACAATCAAACTCCTGGGCATAAACACTGGAGAAATCGTCACTGAGAAATAGGTCTGTTTGTTGATTGTAGCCTGGTTTGTAGTGTTGGGAAGTAGAGTTGGACACAATCTCCTTGTCCACTCCCNGGAGAATGGAAAAGTAAGAGGTGATGTCAGTATGGTCAGAGGATCATACTAAGTAGTGATTGGAAGCAACAGATTCTGCAGGGTGCACCCACAAGCAATCTGGCTAGAGTTTCAAGAATAATAGTACGCCGAGGAAAAAAAGGGAAGGAGCAGAAAAATCTTTGTGACAACTTTGATTGTTGGTTTTATATAATATGCATTATATGTTAAACATATTGCATTGTTACTATTTTTTAAAGATTTATTTTATTATTATTTATATTTGTATGTGGGTGTGGTAGCTTGAATGAGAATGGATCCTGTAGGCTTATATATTTGAATACTTGGTCCCCAGTTGGTGGAACTGTTTGGGAAGGATTAGAAGGCATGGCCTTGTTGGAGGAAGTGTGTGACTGAGGGTAGGCTTAGGATTTGAAAACCTATGCATTGCCAGTTAGCTCCTTCTGCCTCATGTTTGTGTCTCAATATGTAATCTCTCAGGTATAGTTCTAGTGCCATACCTGCTTGCCTGCTGCCATGCTTCCCACCATGATGGTCACGGACTCTCACCCTCTGAAACTATAAGCCCCTGTAAACTCTTTCTTCTATGAATTTCCTTGTCATGATGTCTTACCACAATAATAGGGAAGTAGTTAAGGTGGTACGTGTCTCTGTGTGTATTTGCCTGTGTGTGTGTGAATACCCACAGTGACCAAAAGGGTGCATCCCATCCCTTGGAGCTGGAATTACAAGAAGTTGACATGGGTGTGCTGGGAACTGAACTTGGGTCCTCTGCAAGAGCAGCAAGTGCTTTTAACTGCTGAAACTCACCAGGCTCTACATTGCTATTTATAACATATAACTTATATACAAATTTACACTAGACACTTTCCAAAGATAATTTAAAATTCTAGACTTCACACCACATGTTGAAGTAGTTGCTTCTGCCAGTGGAAGAGGAGGAAACCGGAAACAGGAGTGAGACAGAATCATTGAATGAAATAGGGAAATGTCTTTCCATGGAAAGAAAACATCATTGTGCCCAACTGAGATGTATTATCATCAAAAGACAGAGCATCCTGCCCATGGCTTCCAGAACAGTAGGATATGGGAATGCTATCATATTGGGGGCTATGGTTGGCACCTCTGGAGGGGTTCTAGGCTCTTGAGTCCTAGAACAGGGGACTGGACAGAGACACATAGATAGCACTGAGCAATACTAGGGAATTTATTAACAAAGCATATACTTGTAAGGGAGGAAAGAGGCTAGTGCAGACTGAGTTCAGTAGCTCAAATGGCCCCACTCCACGAAGAATTAGGCCTTATGGCACCTAGTGTAGGGCTTTGGGACTTTGCACAGCATGGTCTTTCTTTGGCATGCAATTCTGCACACAGCTTTGTATGCCTTGTTTCTCATTGGCAATCTTAAAACTCTGCTTGGGCTGTGTGTTTTCGGAGAACAATGATCATAGATTGCCTTCAGACAGGTTGGGGCTGTGCCAGGAGACAGATTTTGTAAGCTTGCTTAGATCACAGACCCTCTAGCTGCCTCTCTCTTTTTGTTCTCAGAAATCAGGCCAGGCCCCTTGCAGTCTGTCCCTTAGGGCAAAGAACTGACTGATGCCTACTGTGACTATTAGAGCACTCAGCCCTTAAGGGGGAGGAAAGCAAGGCCAGCCCCCTCCCACTAGTAACCTGCTCCCCCATCCCCTGATCCCAAGCTCTGGCTGCTTAAGACCAACACACCTCTGAACTATGTCCCTTGACTCTTGGCTCATAGGCAAGGCCAGACTAAGTCATAAGAGGTAGATACCCCCGTCCCCTGAAAGCCTGTAAGAGTCAGGAACTCCTCTGGCCCTCCAGATTTGAAGGGGAGACTCTCTCTCACTCCAGTGCCCCATTATGGATGCCTATGTACATGATGCTGTGTCTCTCCTCACTTTCCATCCTGTGGACATAGTGGCTATCTTTTCTAATGCAGCATGGCTGTCCATATTACAAGGCTTTCTCTCAATAAAGCTCACCTTAAAGGCTATTTATGTGTCAGTTACTTTCAATAAACCTGAGTAATTTTTTTTTTTGGTTGTTTGTTTGGTTTTGAGACAAGGCCTCACTGTGTAGCTTTCGCTGTTCTAGAACTCTCTATATAGATCAGGCTAGTTCAAACTTACCGAGATTCACAACCCTCTGACTTCTGAGTGCTGGAATTGAAGGCATGCAATTCCCAATGAAATTATTTTGGACAAGCCTTAGCCTAGAATTTCCCAGGCTTTCTCTTTAATAGCCTTGTTCTCTCCGTGTGCTAATACTGAAGTCCGCCCACAAGGTTCTCCACACACCTTCCTGCCTCAGAAAGGGTCTGAGTCTCCATTTTTAAAAGTTCTCTGAAATGACTCAAAGACCAATCAATCAACTGATGAGTCTTAAAGACACCTGTTTCAGGGACCAGAACAGTGGAACATAAACTTTGTCAAAGAAAACAGAATAGGAGAGTTTATTATGAGCCAAATATGAATGACCATGGTCCAGGAATGAATTCAAGTTGCCCTGAGTGACATTTTCCACTGTGGAAGGAGTGATATGGATTTTTATAGTAACAGGACAAAATAAAGTAAAAAAAATCAACATGTTTAACAAATATATTAATAGAGACAGGCAGTTTATAGCTGAATAGGAAAAGACATAGTTTTTATAGTTTTCAGATACAACCTGAATATATACTTAGCTTGAGGGTTGGTGGAAGCTAGGGGTCTGCTAAAGCTATAGAATCTGAAAGGCTACTGTTAGGAAGCTAGGCAGGTATTGGCAGTCTTGGAGGCCATTGAGGAGGGACCTATCCCTCAGAATCAGACTTGGATACCACAGTGGTTTCCCTAGCAACAGTAGAAAGGGAAACATCAGCTTTGTTCCTCTGTAAAGTTTAAAATATCACCTGAGAAGGATGAGGTATCAGGCTCTGTTGGTCCATTAAGGAAAAGCTACTTCCTTCAAGGAAAAGCTACTTCCTTCATGTGAAAAAAAAATATATAGGATTTGAGTCCCACCTCTGCCCTGGGTGGAGACATGACATTCTAATCTTCCCCAAGCATTGCATACTAGTGTCTCCTTCCTTAAGAGTCAATCCAACTTGACCTGTCAATCATCTGGTTAGGAGACTGCCCCTTAGGTAGGCTGAGGTAGCCTGATTCTTACAATGCTATGCTAAGGATATGGGAGGAATAATCATCCCCTTAATGAGAAGTTGTACTTACAGCCCATCCCTTCCCCCAGACAGGTGCTTACAGATCCTCACTGGCAAACCTACTCGCTTGTCTGAATTCTTACTCAAAGAAGTATAATTGTTTTTCTTTCTATCTCTTTTTCCAGATGCCAGGTACAAACGTAAGCATGCTTCCCCTCACCCTTGTCCATCTTCTGAATCCTCAAGCCTGAGGCAGCTCCTTGCTTGCTCTCCATTGCTGACCCTGCTTGCTTTCTTGAACCCTAACTCCAAAGATACAGACAGCGTTCTTCTTCATCTCCATCCTTCCAATGGCTGCTGGGACTTTTCACCTTGCCTTCCATTGTTACCTCTCAAATTCTCATGAAATGGTCCTTGAACTTCCATTCTGAGTCTGTTGTTAAATTCTTTCATCAATAAGACAGACATCCCACACCAGGAAATCCCAAGTCCCTGGTAATATTAGCTAGGAGACACAAAGATACCAGACCAGCTACAGGTTGGCCACAAAGGCAGCATTTTGTGTGTCCACAATTGTTGGAAGCAAATATCTCTGGCTCCAGCTAAATGTGCCCCCACTCCTCCTGTATGCTGAGTTCCGTGATGCTATTCAGGTTGTTCCGTTTTAGTGCTGAGAGGATGAATGCCTTGCAGCTGTGGCTTTCTGGAACATGCTGACCTTTCCTTGACCCTGGGTGCTGAGGCGTGGCAGAGGCCATTCTCAGAGAGTATATAAGGCAGAAGG
>LZPO01017320.1:505872-516462 GCA_001675575.1 Neotoma lepida
CCCCCAATATCCCTTGTCAGCAATGAATCTCAGATCAGAATGGCAACCACCTCACTTCCAGGTCCCAGAACTTACCCAACTTCACTCTTGGCATCTCTGACCCATACCGTGTAAGAATAAGGAATTCTGGGAAATGTAGTTCCAAGCATATCTAAGAGGACACTGCAATACCCTACTTCTGAGTGTTGGGTGACCTCTGGAAATACAGCATCACTTCTGAGTCCATGGGTCTGCATCTCAAAAATCTTACAACACATTTGACTCAAAGGGCCCCTTGCCACCAGAACTGAAAAAAAAAAAGATCAATCTATGATTGCAGAGTGTACGGGGAAATAACTTTTATTAAATGTTTATAGTATGTCGGGCACAATACTGCGATCTTCAGTGTATTGTGCCATTTATTCTAATAGCTGGCCTTAACAGCGTTACTGACATACCTGATTTGGAAATGAGAGAACACAGACCCAGAGGGACAAGGTGTTTTTCTCACAATTGGCAGTTAGTAATAATAAGAGCCACGGCTGACTTTTACTGAATGCTTGCTAAGTGTCTGACACCGTGATTTAAAAGCCCATCATCAATTCTTATTACCACAATACTCGATTCTGAGGCTGTTATTGTTCTTGCCATACCATGATGGAAACTGAAGCCCAGAGTATTTCAATAGCTGTCCAAGGTCATATGACAACTCAGGGCACAAGTGTGGCAGAAACAGAGATACTGTTTATTTCCTTTGCCGTTAGCTATGGTCATGTGACTATCTCTGGGCAATGGGAGAGCAGGAGTGATGTGTCACTACTGGGCACATTCTCTCCTTTCTCACTGTGGTGTCTTAAGCTGATCCATATGCTGGTGCCTTCTTCAGCCTGGGTCTCTGGATCCCTGAGTGGATCAGAGCCAGCCGCTCTGCTGATAGTGTTGATGTAAATATGAGAAAAGAGTAACTTTTGTTATATAGAAACAGAGGGGTTCTGCCATAGCACCCCTGCTTTGTTTGATCAACACAGCATTTGCTAGTATGTTCTGGGGCCCCAAGATCTTGTTCAAACACTGAGCTATACCACATTTCCCAAATGATAGCATGGAATGATGAACTAGGGGTGAAGTCATATATGTGGTTGCCTTTCAAAAATCAGTAAGCTGGGCGGTGGTGGTGCATGCCTTTAATCCCAGCACTTGGGAGGCAGAGGCAGGCCGATCTCTGTGAGTTTGAGGCCAACCTGGTCTACAGAGTAAGTTCCAGGACAGGCTCCAAAGCTACACAGAGAAACCCTGTCTTGAAAAACAAAAACAAAAAACAAAACAAAAATCAGTAAGACACCAAGATTCCAAGGAAGGGACCCTGAGGAATCATCTCAATTGTCACATGATGAGATTTAGAACCATCATTGAAACAAACCTCTGGGCGTGTCTCTGAAGGAGTGGGGGGAAGACTCACACTAACTGTGGGTCCTAGACTGCATCAAAAGGAGAAAGTGAGCTGTGTACCGATGTTTATTTCTCTCTCCTTCCTGATCACAGATGCAATGTGACCAGATGTCTCAAGCTCCTGTTTCCATGGCTTCCCTGCCACGATGGACTGTAACTTCTGTGAGTCGAAACATACCCTCCCTTCTTTATGCTGTTTTTGCCAGGTGTTTGTGTTTTTTTTTAAAATACTTATTTTATGAGCATGTGCTTTCTGCTTGTATGTATGTCTGTGCTCCATGTGCATGCCTGGTGCCTGTGAAGGCCAGAAGATGGCATGGGAGCATCCTGGAACTGGAGTTACAGCTGTTTATGAGCTGTCATATGGGAGCTGGGAATTGAATCTAGATCTCCTGGAAGAGCAGCCAGTGCTCTTAACCACTATCCCATCGCCAGACACTGTCAGTTATTTGTGACAGCAACAAGGACAGTCACTAATGCAGAGCCCAGTGGCCATGAGTACTGGACTCCCTGGGGTTGGCTACATCAATTATTGATGATTCTTTGTGGGAATTTCAAGGAATAATTTAAAAATTTCTCATGAAGTAGCAACAGGAAAGGTAAAAGAGTAAGACTATCTGGAGCTAGGGTCAGTAAGCCACGAGGCTGCCAACTGTTCTTGTGACCATGTTTCACTGGAACACAGCCAGACTCTACTTTTATCCTCTCAGCCAATTATGGTTTGTTTATGGCTAATTTTGAGCTGCAACAGCTAACCCAAGTATCTGCAACAGAGTGCATATGACCCACAAGGTCTAACATATTGCTCTCTGGCTCTGTGCAGAGAAAGTTTGCTAACCTTCGACCTAAAGGTACTGGAGTGTAACACAGAGGTACAATGTTGTTCCTTGGAGACACAACCTTGAAAGACCCTCAGATCCACCTAAGGGCTCGGTCATGCTCTGACAATTCTTGTCTTAATTACCCTTTCAGGTTGAATTAAGGCCTTAAAAGAGCATATAAAACCACAATTGGATTATCTGCTAACTCATTACCCCAATTAGCACCCTGAGGCGAATTCCTGTGGTAGTCCTGTCTATCTCTAGGAATCTGAGGAGGTGGATGAACAGTGGCTGGGTGGAGAGAGGAGAGAAAAGAGACGGAAGAGCTAAGAGTTATGTTGGCTCTTACGGGTTTTACGAAGCCACTGGTCAGCATGGCACATAGTGGCCATCATCTTCTCCATAGTCTGGGCTCTGTCCAGGTATTTAGAACTCCAGAGTTCTGCTCTGTAGATGTATTCACTAAATTGCTATTTGGTTTTTTTAGATTTTAGGTTGAAGGTTGAGGGGCCTCTCCCATATGGAGAAACAAAAGGACACATGAAATCATGATGGCTTAACAGCCATTCTTAAGAGCAAGGCTTGTCTGTGTGATACTCCATGTCCTCTATTCTTAATCCTGATTGGCTGAGCATTATGTACATGTTAAAGCTCAGTCCCAATTGGCTGGACTTTACCTATCATAGCTTCTCTTAGACTCATCTGTTCCAAGAAGCCTCCCATCATGGGCCAAGTGCAGGCTTGCTGTTCACTGAATCCATGCTTAATCTCCTAGGCAACTAGGATCCTGACCCTGGTCCCATGTTTTTAAAGACCAGACCCTTTGTGGGATTCAATCCTCCTATGAAGTGAAGAGTCCCTCCCTGATTCTGGATCATTGTCTGAGTAAGCAGAGCCTTGGTATTCTGAGCCCTGATGGCCTTAAGCATCATCTAAGTGCCTGCAGGTTACTTGGTCCCTGGAGGTGTCAGAAGTGGGCCTGGTTATCACAGAACTGGCAAATCCACGACCTTATTTTAAGCCCAGTGTCAGTGGTCTGATGGAATTGGGGCCAGGGAGTCTTCCCCATTCCTGACTTTTTAAACTGCCAGGTGTCACAGTACAGAGCAGTACCCTAAGAGGGTCTGTGCAGCAGGTCTCCGATCTCCCCACCTGGAGAAGTGATTTTTCACACATTGAAAGTCCACCCAGACCCCCTCTGGGCACCATCCGCGTTGCTTGGAGGCCTGCGAATTGGTCCAGGATTCCTTCCCAGCAGACTTCCTTTCTCATGACCTACTTCCTAGGGTTGAAGTGGAGAACTGTGCAATACTGTAAGAGCAGCCTAGGGAGCCTTGAGAGCTGGTCAGTGAGCAGAGAGACGGGGGTACGGAGAACTGACTTTCAAGAACAGCTTTCTTCCCACTACACGGGTTCCTCCCTCCCATTCTCCCTCTTTTCATCCTCTCTCCCTCCCTATGTCTTTCTTTCTTTTTTGAGGTGCTAGGCATTAACCCAGGGCCTTATGCATGCTAGGCAAGAGCTCCACCATTGAACTTTATTGCTAGCCCTCACTGCAGCAGTTTTGACTTGACATTGTCACCTAGAACTTTAGCAACTTCATCTCCTTCAATACCAATTTAAAAGTTATTTACTTAGTGTGCAATGGTTGGTGCAGAGTCTCAACTTAATGGGATCTAGAAGCAGAAAGGAGTCAAGTTCCTGGACAAGGCTGCAAGGGTGAGGTGGGAAGATCCGCCAAACTGTCTGGGTTAATAAAAAGGAGAAAGTGGGCTGCACATTCATCTCCCTGCTTTCTGATTGTAGATGCAGAGTGACTGGCGGCTTCATGGGCCAGCTGCCACGCCTTTCCTACCCCAATGAACTGTAGACCCTTTCCTTTAAGCTGTTCTGTTAGTTATTGTTATTCATGCAATGATGTTATAAATGAATGTAAACATGTATTGTGTTAATATTCAAGAATACTGTGATCATCTGAAATTAAAAACAGTGGTAATAGTTCTACCAGAAAAAAAAAAAAACACTACAATTTAGGGTTAATACCTAATCCTTCCCAAACAAGCTGAATTGCAGGACACTCTACCCCTCCTAGATAGGCTGGTGTGTGGGTGTGTGTGGGGGGGTTGCACTCAAGTGTACATGTGTGTGTGTGTGTGTGTGTGTGAAGGTGTGCTTGCTTGTGCCTGTGCATGAGGGCCAGAGGAAGACACAGGTGGCTGCTCAATCATTCTCCACCTAAACCTTTTAAGACAGGGTCTCTCACTGAACCTAGAGCTTGCAGTCTTTCAGTTAGACCAGCAAGCCTGAGAAGTTCTCTTATATTGTTCCACCATCCCCATGTGACATGTGGGTTGACAGGCATATATGGCCACTCCTGACTTTGATGTAGGTCCTGGGAATCTGAATGTATGTCCTAATGCACGCTCGCACAGCAAGCACTCTTGTTCATTGTTCTAGTTAGTGTTAACTGTCAATTTGACACACTTCAGAATCACATAAGGAATCTCAACTGTGTAATTGTCTTTATCGCATTGGCCTGTGGGCATGGCTATGAGGGACTGTCTTGGTGGTTAATTGGTGTAGAAGAGCCTGATCCACTGTGGGCAGCACCATTCCCTAGGCATGTGGTTCTGAGTGATGTTAGAAAACTATCTGAGTTTGATCCCAAGCAACCTCAAGTGTGAACCAGCAAGCAGTATTCCTCCGTGATTTCTGCTTCAAGCTACTGTTTGAATTTCTGCCTCAACTTTCCTCAATGATGGTTTGTGACCTGAAGTATAAGCCAAATAAACCCTTTCCTCACCAGGTTACTTGTGGATACACACTGATCTGTCTCTCCACCACAGAATCAGTATTCTTGAAATTGTAAAATTCAGATGTTTCCTGAAAAAAAAACATAGAAAATAAAGAGTAGTGTTTTTCCACACAGCATCTCCACTCCTAAGAAAGAAACCTTGGAGGACAGATTTCTAGAATTTTCTACATATAAATAAAAACAAAGAAAAACAAATACATCTTTTAGACAAATAGAATGAAGTTAGATGTATTTTTATACCTCATTGTGTTCACTCTAAAAATATAACATGGACTTTTGTCCCAGTTACAGGTAGAATATTCATTTGAATGATTACAGAATATTCTCTAATACTGAATCTTAATTTAATGGCCATTTGGGTCATTTCCATTTGTTTTCCTCTATCATTTTTACTGTACATATAGCATACAATAAACATCCAATAAACACACACACACACACACACACACACACACACACGCCCCTGTCTCTGTGCACAAGCAAGCACATCACTTTAGGACAGATTCCCAGAATTCCAACTGCCAAAATTGCTGAATCCTCGATACTGTCTTGGTACACAGAGCTAAATGATCTTGCATAAAGTGATATGAATGCCCTCCACTTCCAGCAAGCAAAGGAGGCTTATTTTTATAAACTCTCACCAAAAAAAAAATGTTGCCAATACTTTTAAGTTTTCAAAGTTTGTTAAAGTTGCTTTTTGTTGTTGTTGTTTTTTCTTGAGTTCTCTTATTCACTGGTGAATCCAGTTATCTTATTTTTCCTTTATAGTTCTTCTATTGTCAATTACTTATTTGTTTTCTTTGCTCATTTTTATATTGAATTGTTCACTCTAAAAATCAGCTTATAGCAGCTATTTAAAATGTATTTTGGCCATTAGCCTATGATGTGCTTCCCACACACTAAGCCTCAAATCAATTTTTAAAAAAATTTGTATTATGCTTAGCTGCACAGAATGTCTAGAAGATAGAACTACCCGGGGCATGGTTTTGTGTTGTGGTTATAAACACCGCCCATACCTCCAAACACAAAAGCATTGCCTTACATTTTTGTGAGTATTTTCTATTTTCTCTTTTACATTTAGACATTTTACATGTGTGCTTTTACTTAAGTAGAGTTTGTTTTTGTGTGTATGATGTTCTGAGATGAAGATGGAACATTTTTATGTAGAATTTAGCTTCTTTCAACACTGCTTATGCCAGTAAAATTAGAAAGCAAGCTTAATGCTCATTTCTGTAAGATTTATTTGGGAGGTAAATCTATACCATCAACATTGTACAAGCTACCCATGTTTGTGTCATTTTTTTAAAGCCCTACATGATACAGAAATGATGGGGAAAAGGGTAGATTATTATGAAAAAAAAGGGTAGATAATTGAATCTACTTTAATCCAAAAAACAACTTTTAATCTTACATATTTTATATTGGTATGGATTTTGGCTTATTGATACAAATTTAAAGTTAATTTTGTTATATTGCATGTATATTTCTACTCG
The DNA here is from genome assembly GCA_001675575.1 of Neotoma lepida. Taxonomy (NCBI): domain Eukaryota; kingdom Metazoa; phylum Chordata; class Mammalia; order Rodentia; family Cricetidae; genus Neotoma; species Neotoma lepida. The sequence goes on from LZPO01017320.1 coordinate 512,430, forward strand.
TTTAAGGTATTATGTCTATGCAGCTAATTTAAAAATATAATATATAATTTAGAAAAACAGATTAATAGTCATTTATAATAGCAAACTTATAGTCATGTTAGGTATGTTTTCAAGGTCATACAGAGATATATTTCAGATAGATAGGTGATCTTCAAACACCTCAAAGACCTAAAGAATATGTCACTTAAAATGTTTTAAGAACTTAGACTTTTCTTGATGTGAGACAAGTCTGCTCCTGGCAAAACTGATCTACTCCAGAGAGGATGATGGGCACCAAAGACACTCGGTATGGAGTTTGTCTTCCTTTTGGCAAAACTGGCCTACTAGGCAAGAGACAGCCCTTGCCTTGACTGCTGACAGTAAGTATGGTGTCCAATCTGGACAAGCAGAACACTAAGAAAAGCAACTGTCAAATTTTGCCAAGACAGGGTAGGACAGTCCTTCAAATTTTCCTGCTTCTAAAAAAGGTCTGTCAGATATTCTAGGCCTGTAAGCCAAAGTTGGATGCCCCAATGATGCAGAGAAACCTTGGGTGACTGTCCAGCCAGCTAGCTGTTTCTGTCATTTCTCGCATTTTTGGAAGTGGTTTGCTTGCACTTCCTGCTTACCCAGGTAATATTATTTCCTTCTCAGATCTCTGATGGAGTTGAAGATGAAATAGTTATAATTATAGTTTTCCTTAGTTATAATAGAAAGTAAATTAGATACAAAACTTTAGATTCACCAAGATTAGATAATAAGTATTTTCTCTAATTTTGCCAAATGCAAATGGATTAGATAGTGTTACTGTAATTCTTACTTAATAACTGTTTTTATTATATATACTCTTACTATGTTAAAGTTAAAACCCTTCTTTTTAATTAGACAAAAGGAGGGAAATGCTGTGGAATTATCCTCTTGTATACTGTAAAGATTTGTTACTTGAATTGGTTTAATAAAACACTGATTGGCCAGTAGCCAGTCAGGAAGTATAGGCGGGGTGACCAACTAAGAGTCCTGGGAAGAGGGAGGGTAGAGTCAGGAGTTGCCAGACAGATGGAGAGGAAGCAAGATGAGAATGTCATACTGAGAAAAGGTACCAAGCCACAAGGCTAAACACAGATAAGAATTATGGGTTAATTTAAGTGTAAGAGCTAGTTGGTAATAAGCCTGAGCTACCAGCCAAGAATTTATAAGTAATATTAAGCCTTTGAGTCAATTATTTGGGAAGTGGCTGCTGAGTATTTGGGAGTTGCTGGCATGACAGAAACTTCCATTTACACCTTCAAAACAAGTTTGTGCCACAGAGGCATTCTTGAATATTCCTTAACTTTGCAATAATGCTCTCCTATGCTTAACTCAATACTTTGTGGACCTTCATTTATTCCAGATTTTAAGACTGTGTCATGATAATACCTACACATGACTATTTGCTAGAGTTTTCACAAGGACCACATGAATATCTTAAGGGTCCAATGCTTTGAAAATTGTAAAAGCTTAGGGGACTGCAAGGAGTTTTAGAGAAAAGAGGAAACATGTGGGTGACAGCCGTGTGGTAACACTGACAACTCAGAACCCCAAAAGTCAGCATCAAAGAGACAGCATGGGCAGAGTCACATGGAAAGCTGTGATGGAGACATCTTCAAATAACCACAAATAAGGAACTGGCTGCAGGAGCAGCAACAAGGCACATGTACATTATCCTCCAAGTTGAACCCTTTGCTGGCTGGCATCCTACTATTATTGTCACCAACTCTAACCTGTTATTAAGTACAGAGACTTAGTTTGAAGATTGCTACTGTTGCAGTTATGGGGCAAATTGACTCTTTTATAGCACTTTCAAAACATTAAATAATTTTCAGCTAGGAGTGTTACAGGAGCCCCTGGCCATAAGGCGTGACACTGGTCTGAACATTTGACTGAATTAAGAGGAAATGCAATGATATACAGGGAAATAGAAGCAGGAATTTCTTTCTCATTTTGGCTAAAACCAGAAAGAGAAAAAATCCTCAGACCCCATGTACCCATAGTAATAGCATAATGTATAAAAAGATGAAAGCCAGGACATATGTATAGGGATGCTAGTTCCCTTCTGGAAGATGAGTCTTTCTTCCAACTTCAGGGGCTTCTGGGGAGCCCATCTTCACCCCTAGCATGGAATTTTCTGGAGGAATCCTAATCCATAGGGTCCTCACTACAGCAGCAGCCAGGAAGGAGGGCTACAGATGGACAGCTGTTAAGGCCTGCCTCCAGGATGCAGGAGTATTCTTAGCTTGACTCATTTCCTGCCTGAGATCCACCACTTCTACCTCATTCCCAATCAATGATTCACCAACTCATGTTCATCTGTTGCATTGTTACAGTTTGAATATGAAATCTCAAGGGCTCATGTACTGAGCTCTTGGTGCTCAACTAGTGGGACCATTTTGGAAAGTTTGGGTAGATGGGGCTTAGTTAGAGAAGTAGGGTGTTTGCTCACAGGGTAGGTCCTCAGTGCAACATCTTGCCTCACCACTTCCACTTCCTGTAGTCTTCTTTCTCTACTTCCTGGCCACCATGATGTGAACTATTTGCTACTTCACATCATTCCCATCATGATGAGCTGCACTCTCTGAAACAGTGAGTCAAACCCATCTTCCCTTCCTTTAATGTCATTCCTGTTAGGTGTTCCATCACAGTGAGCAAGCTGAAAAAAAAAGGAGACAGGGCCGTTTGTTTCCTGCCCTTGCCACCTAGATGGTTAGAGGCCTCCTGAGGTTCTAGCTGCCAGTGTTAGCTCTTGCATCTTGTTGATGGAGGTGTTCTCTGAGGCAGCAGAGGATCACTTCCCATCACAGCACATTAGAGGATGGTTGGTCGGAGTTCATGCATGAACACACACTCCCTCTTCACACAGCTGGGGTAACTCTGAAGCCCACCTTTTGCGGAACTTTCCAGAGTTACCCCTGCTGGCTGAAATTTGGTTACCCTGAGTGCAATAGTTTCATAGAGCCACTCTACTTCTTGTCTCCTTTTCCTCACTTGTTTGCCTCCTGGAGCTATCTGAAACCTCTTTCTTAATAGCCTACATCTATGTTTTTGTTAGAAAGCTTGCCTTTAGGGNATGTTTGAAGGCATAATCCCTGCCTTCTCAGCTGTTTTGGAAAAAAGACATCAGACTGAATTGCTGAGAAGGGAAGGTTTGTCTTGGCTCACAGTTTGAAGGTGTAGCCCATCATGGTGGGAAAGGCATGCCTACAGGAGCTTGCAATAGCTGCTCACATTGTGTCCAGAGTCAGGAAGCAGAGAGAGACAGATGCTGGTGCTCTGTCCACTTTCTCCTCATTNACTCTAGGATGCCAGTTTGTGGGATGGTNCAATCCACACTCAGTTAGGTCTTTCCCTCTTGGCTAAATTTTTCCAGAAATATCTTCACAGACATGCCCAGGGATGTGTCTCTCAAGTGATTCTCATCCAGTCAAGTTGGCAATCAAGATTAACCATCAGAGTATGAGAGCAGCAAGCCCACACCCCTACCATGAGCTTTACTCACCACTAATCCAATGCACCCAATACTCAGGAAACTCTGTCTAAAGACCTTGGATTACTAGTTATTATTTCTGAGAAAAGTTAGATTTGGTTTCATAGGGGGCTGAGGAGTATGATGGACTAAACAAATGTCAGTATGTTAAAAAACCCATCCACTCATGCATTTACCATATGCAAACCCATGCNTTAACATCCCATGCATCTACTGACTTAACCACATATCCATCCATCTCCACCCACTCACTAGCACATCACCCATCAACCCCTCCACTCACCTACTCATCCACTCTTTCCTTCCCTGCTCATCTCTACTCCCACTAATCACTTCCAAACCTTATCTTTGCTTAGAACCTAAGACCAAAGTAAGGGAAACAAGTGACTTACAGCAGGCTGAGAGNAAGGCCTGGGGACACCTTATCCTGAGCTACTTGCTTGCCTACGAGCCCTTGGCAGCTCAGGCTGTTTCACATCAAAATGAATTCACTTTGAGTATTCATCTTACCTTTCTTTACTCGGCAAATAATTT
>LZPO01017320.1:556549-567338 GCA_001675575.1 Neotoma lepida
GCCACCACCGCCCAGCCTAAAAATAGCACATCTTAATGACACATAATGCTGGGTCTCCTTATGACATTTTTCTTACCGTAGACAATGTATTTTGATAATATTCAANCCCATCACCCTCTCCTGCCTGCCCGATCTCCTCCAGCTTTCAATGAGTTTAGTTAGGGTTGCTCACAGAAATGTGGGTGAGGGGTTGATTTGAGGAGCATGGGTACAGAGTAGGACAGGTCTTCAGGGAGAGGTTCAGCCTTTGGAACCCCCTCCCCATTTGCAAACATTTGGGAAAGCGGCTACAACAAGACTGTGCCCAGGTTCTGCCTCCTGCAAGAGGGTTGGAGAGGACAGTTGGAAGCCAAATGTCCCAAGACTTGGAGTCATGTGACTCCTGTCCCTACTGTGGACTGTGGGGTCTTGGAGAGGTGACTGCACTTTCTCATCCACATAATAGGAATACTCACAAAATCCCACTTCACAGAGCTGTTACATTTCTCAGTGAATTTATATCCCGTGCTCAGGACGACTCCAGGCAGGTTCTCAGCGTTTGCTGATATTAGACTGAAATGAGGTCAGAACACAAATAATTAATCCTGTTTTTACGAATTATAAGATTAATGAGGTTCCTTTCAGGAAGAACAATGAAACAAGAATGAGGTTGTTATTTTAGATTACACATTCAAAAGAAAAAAACACGGCAAAGAAGAAGATACAAATTAGAATGTAAATACCATAATTATCCCATTTAACAGCCGAAAGGCTCAAAGCAACGTAGTGATGATGGAGGATAAGATGGACGGAACACCCAGATCCTCAGAAATGGTGAGGCTTTGTCTTTCCTGCAAAGGCAAAGGAGGAGGAGGCTGTGTCACCTCCTGCAAAGCCCCGGGGAGTCACAGAATGAGCCTCCTGCAGGCCACGCTGCCTTCTCCCTTTCACTGGGAGAAATGTTGTCTTTCAGAGTGACTTAGATATTCAGGGAGCAGCTGGAAGGTGGCAAGAGTGATGGGAATCTCTCTGATCAGTGTCTGCATCTGCTTGTGATGTGTCTCCTAGGCCCACGGCAGACACCTGCTACATGACTCATGGAGAGTCAGCATGCAGTGGATAGGGAATGATTGACAAGCCGAATCATGGGCATGTGAAGGCAGAGCACGTGCATGTACATAAACACACTCACACACTACACTACATATACCACACCCACGTCATGTACCACATACACTACATGTATCACCTATACTACACAAACACATACAAACCATATTACACATACCACATAGACCTCACACATCACACCCACCATACTCACACACATTGCACACGTGCACCACACACTATACATACCATACACAGACATACGCACTCCACATCACGTGTACTCTACACACCCTGGCTATCTAACTTCAAGGCTCACCTCCTATGACCCATGTCTTCCAATGAGGCTCTACCTCCTGAAGGTGCCACAATCTTCCTGAACTTCCCCACCAGCTGGGGCCCAAGTGTTCCCACACATAAGCCTGTGTGGAACATTTAACATTAAAGCCACAGCAAGGAATTATTTAATGAGAGGTTTTTTAAAAGGAAACAAGAATAAACACAAAAAAATACATCACTGGTGAANGACAGAGATNTATGGCATCGGTGCTGGTGTTTTGAGTTGAAAGTACCATAGTGCTGTGCTGGCTAGCTGCCGCTTTGTAACAAAGTACCAGGAAGCTCTTTCATGGCATGGAGATTTGTCACTGCTGTGTGTTTGTGGTCTGGGGTTCTGCTGATCCTGACTGGGTTGGACTTTGCATTGAGAGTCTAAGGTTGGCTGGGATAGTTTTGCTTATGAACACAGTGGCCGGGATAACATGTTCTACACGAATACTACCTCTTCCTGGCAGTAGGAACTAGCTAGCATGTATTCAGTGTGTGGGTGTGGCAGAGCTGCCAGAGGAGAAAGCCCACTAGGCTGGAGTCACATCAAGGCCAGTTACCTGGCCACATCCAAGGTCAGGAAGTGACAGAGGTAGAGAAACTGCAAATCCAATGGTATATCATGTAGTATGTGACTAAAGAGGAGGGATTACTACAAGTAACATGGAGTGAGGTATGCATTGTTGCTGTGGGATGGTCCTTCTGTACGCTGTGAAAATGTGTTGCTCTCATTGGTTGATAAAGCTTTTGGCTAATGGCAAAGCAAGATAAGGTTNAGCAGTACAATCAAACTGAGGATGGGGATGAAGAAGGGTGGGGTCGGGGGAGTCACCAGCCAGATGCAGAGGAAGCAAGATGAGAATGCCACATTAAGGACAGCAGGAATCCATGCTAGGCTCCATTTTAAGGGAGTGGGGACTGAGGCCCACAGAGAGCTTTTCTGAGGTCTTTCACCTAGGGAACTGCAGAGTGGGGACTAGAACCTGAGCCATGGCTTCCCAGGTCTGGTGATCCTGACTCAGATCAGTGGTTCTCAACCTTTCCTATGACCTGGTATACCTATGAGGAGCTCAGAAGCATGCTCCCTCCAGCCTTGGGTATGGTTTGGGGCACGGTATAGCAGGCCTAAAGAACTAAGACTCCCACAAGCCCCCAGGTGACACAAATGCATTACTTGGAACAAGATGCTCCTGTCTCCCTTCTGTTGTGATGAAACATCAAAAGCAAGTTAGGGAAGGAACAGGCATATATCAGCTTCCAGGTCACAGTCTATCATCGAGGGAAGTCAGGGCAGGAGTTCAGGCAGGAACTTGAGGTAGAAACCATGGGGGATGCTGCTTTCTGGTCCCTCTAGATATACTCAGCTAGCTTTCCAATGAAGCCCAGGACCACCTGCCTATGGATGATGCTACCCAAGTGGGCTGGGCCCTCTTATATCAATTAATAAACAAAAGAAGTCCTCACTGACAAACCCACAGGCCAATGTGACCTAGGCAATTCCTCAAATGAGGCTTCTTTTTTCAGAAGACACTAGGCTGTGCCAAGTTGGTAATTAAGACTAACCAGGACAGGCACAAAATGGAGTCAAAAAAAGCAGACAGTACCTAGTATGTATCATCAGTACCAGAAGCTTAAATATCAGAACAGAAACTGGATTTATAGAAAGCACTGGAATTTGTCATTGGCTTACTCAGAAATTAGGTCCCTGTGACTGAGTGATGTGCTGCTTGTGGGGGCAATATTCATGCTGAAGACGGAGGATTTATGGTGGAGCACAGCCTCCCATCAGCCACGACAGGGTATAAAGCTGGCCAGCTCGCCTCAGCTGGAGTGATGCTGCTTTTCTTNCCGCTGTGATAGGTGACAGCTGCCCAGCAGCCTGTCAGCCCCATCTCAATGCGCAGGAATCCACAGCTCTCCAAAAGCCCACCCTGGATGCCTCTGACACACTGGGGCAGTGCAGCCATGTGCTTCCTGACAGCCATGTGACCTCTGTGTAATGGAGTCTCTGTTTTGTGGCTAGACGACAAAGAACAGGCGTTACATGTGTGGTCTATGAGAAGCTGGCAGCCAGATGGGAAGAAGTCTGCAATGGACTGCAAGGGACCAGAGAATGACCTTTGGAAGAAAGAAAGCCATGCCTCTGCACACACAGAGCAATGTCACAGGCCAGAGGCTGTCTGTGNGGTCTGACCCATCCCATCTGCTCTTATTTGCTTTGTATGACAGTCTCCAGTTGGTCTGAATTCCTTAGCCTCGTCCCAGGGTCTCGAGCTTTATTGAATCCTTAGTAGAGCTTGTAAAACTCCAGATGCCCGGGTTTAGCTCCCGCCCTCTGAGGCTGAATTCCTGGGACCCACATGCCATTGTATTTGAAAGCTATCTAGGAGACACTGATGAGGNTGGAGGTGGGCCATATCAACTGTATTCCATGGAGGAATATAGATCCTTGCCAAAGACAGTAGTGGCTGCCACNATCTAAAACTATCAGGAAACTACTGTTAGGAAAATAGTAGAAGATGCCGTAATAAATGGCATGGGTATTTAAATCATATCTGTCTGCAAAGGCAAAATAAATCCTGCTTAAACAAGAGGCTGCAAACCTGGTTACTCTGTGGATTAATCTTGGCAAATAAAGGATGAAGAATTAGGGACTAGTGATGCAGTTCACTTGGTTGAGTACTTGCCTGGTAAGTACAAGGCCCTGCCTGCTTTCCATCCTCAGCATGGCATAAACCAGGTGTGGTGGTATGTAGCCAGCTTTCTTTTGGACCACCAACCAGCTCNCAAATCATGACATGGAGACTTCTTATTAGTTATGAATGCCCGGCCTTATCTTAGCTCTTATTTTAATCTATTTCTCTTTATCTACATTTTGCCTCCAGGCTTTTTACTTCTTTTCTTCTCTCTCTCTCTCTCTCTCACTTTCCTGCTGTTTCCATGTCTGTCTGTCTGGCAGCTGCCTGGCTTCTGTCCTGGGGCATCTCCCTCTCTTTCTCCCTTGTTCTCTTCTCTCTTTCCCTTTTCCTAGACTTCCTCTCCTATTTATTCTATTTACTCACCAGCCCTGCCTATCCCTCTCCTGCCTAGCTATTGGCCATTCAGCTTTTTAATAAACCAATCAGGTGCCTTAGGCAGGCAAGGCGAAACAAATGTAACACATCTTTGCATAGTTAAAGTGATATTCCACAACAGTGGTTCGTGCCTGTAAGATGGAGGCAGGAGGATCAGAAGTTCAAGTCATTCTTGGCTACATAGAGAGGTCAAGACTGGCCTAGACTAGAGATTCTGTCAGATAGATAGATAGATAGATAGATAGATAGATAGATAGATAGATAGATGATAGATAGATAGATAGATAATAGATTGATAGATGATAGATAGATAATAGATAGATAGATAGATAGATAGATAGATAGATAGATAGATAGATAGATAGATAGATAATGGAATTATGAAATAAAAAACCAGGATCCTCCAGAACCCAAAAATCAGTTGATGTTTGAATACTCAAGATTTTTCAAAGGCACCAACATATTACTAGCAGGCAGGCTAAGCCCCATTGTGCTGCATGGACTATGTCCCTCTGGGGAATTCTACTACCTTTAGGACTATTCAGGGATTGGGTGATTGTTTGGGCTCCTGAGCATCTTTGTGAGCTTTGGCTATGCAAAAAAATCTTGTCTAGGTTTTAAGTTTTTCNTTAGGTAGGCAACAGAATAAGAATGTCACCTCCTACTGGCTAAACATGATGCCTTGTAGGAACACAGGACACAAAATACTAAAGCAGCTTCCTGTTCCTTTCAGCCCTCCAAAGTGGTCAACTCATTGTCTTCCAGCCTTTGGTTTTCCAAAGTGTCCAAACAGGAGACACACTCAGTGCAAAGTCAAGGAAGCGCTTGGTGTCTCTAAAGAGTAGAAATAGGGTTGGGTTTGCTAGATAATGCAGAGCAAAGGGGTAGAGGAAGATGGAATTGGAGAGATTGGTGGGCCACATAGATTCTTACAGGGCATAGCAAGGTATTTGGATATCATTTTAAGAGATTACTAGAAGTTGAACAAGTACTGCATGTTCGACATTGCATGCTTAATATTCCGAAGTGGTTGGTTGCTCTAGGTGTGTGTGGAGATAGGGTTGCACGGGAAGATGGAAGTGGGTGGATGGGGTAGACAATATCGTTACTGTATACCCATGAGGCCTCTGCAGCTGGAGCTCAGGTGGTGTCAGTTGCATGAAAGACCACTGAGGGGTCTAGCATGTAGTTCAGTTGGTGAAGTGCTTGTTTGGCGTGCATGAAGCCCTGTGCTCCATCCCCAGTGCCCAGCACTTGGGGGCAGAGGCAAAAGGATCCAGAAATCCAGCTGTGTTGTAGCTCTAGGTCATCCTGGGATATGTGAGAACTGTCGGGGTGGGGGGCTGTTGCTTGGCTACTTCTGATTTCAGATGCCTTCTTCCACATCTGAGACATTGGTGTCAGTATGTCTGTATGCCTGTGTAAGCCTGACACCTAGCCCTGGCACTCAGAGCAGAGGTGGAACAGTGACCTGCAGTCTTCAGGATGTCTGCTGGTCTTTGTGAATGCACAGAAGTGTGTGAAGAAATCTGCTTCTGCCCTGGGTTGATCTCCAGGGGTGCAGTGCAGTCCAACACAGAGAGGTCATGAAAAGAAGACTGAGGAACCAGAAGGGTATGATGTCACACAGAAACCCAAGGGGAGGAAGTGCTCAGGGCTCCATTGTACAAAGCTGGGAGTCGTGGGGTCAGGATGTAAGAGTGACTCTTGTCTTTTGGAAGGAGGTCACAGCAGTCCTGAGAGGAGGATTACAGTGGGCTCATAGCATAGTAGAGAGTGTGTGAGCAAAAGTCGCCAGAGGCAACTCCTTGCAGTATCACTGTGGTCTGGAGCAAGCAGGACAGAGGCCCCAGAGGATGAGGGGAGAACTCAGCATCCATCCTGAAGGCGAGAGGCACTGTTGGCCGACAGGAGGAGTAACGGCAAGAACTGGAGTGGTGATGGAGAAGGCAAAGCAAACGAAGGGATGGGGAAATGGCAGTTCATTTTTAAATTAAAAGGTGAGGAGAAGGTGAGACAGAGTTGGTGATGTCAAGGTGATAAAGTTCATGTCTACCTGTGGCTGTTGTGAGGTGCAGGCGAGAGGCGGCAGCTGAAGGTCAACGTCTTTCCACTGCCTTGGTATGAAGGAAAGAAACTGTACAGGTACAAGCTCAGACTTTTATCTAGAGGATTGATACTTTGATTTGTGTCATCTTGACTAGGTGTGTGTGTGGGGGGGCTTCTGAGCGGGGAGGGGCATGAATCGGTGCTAGGCCTGATAAAAACCCCACCCAACTGCCAATCCATGCGAAGAACAAAATCATGTATGTAACTACCTAACCCTGGAAAGAGGCCTGTAGGAAATAACTGGAGTGGGTACTCCTGCCTGCTTACCAGGATCCAAAACTACAGGCTGTATCGAGATTGTCTCCTCTGTCACAAGTCAGCTAAGAATGACTGCAGTCCCTAGGAGAAGCCCCAGGCGGGACACAGGATGGTATCTCCTGGTTAGTCATGACAATGTTGGTAGTTGTCACTCAGGCCTAAGGGAGTCAGGACTTGAGCTCTATCAAGGTATGAATGGAAGCTCTTGGCCTGCCAAGGTGGCTGTGATCCTGGTCAGAAATGTCAGCGGGGCTATTTGGAGAGGCTGGCTGGGATTCTGCGGAGAAGTGAGGTTCTAGAAGGAAGGAGCAATGGATTTCACAGAGGGATGGGAGTAGAGGGAGCCAGGAAAATCCCTGGGCCAAGGGGATAGATGGAAGGGAGACATTTTAGTTGGTTTTTATTATTTGGAGACAGCCTTTCTCCATTGACCTTGCAGATCTTGAAATGGAGAAGCTCCTGGGTGCTGGGATAAAGTCATGTGTCACCATCCCAACAGATAAGGAGCCCTTTACTGGATGCTTGCAGCCTGGCTCTCAGGTACAAAAGGGATGCTGAGCTGCTACAGATAGACAAGAGACAGAATATTTTTTTTTTCTGGGAGGAGTTTAAGAGAACCAGGCTTAGAAAACGAGAGCTAACAAATGAAGAGGTGTGTAATNCCACTGAAAATCAGCCGGAATTGCTGCTGGACTGTCTGAGGCCAGCTCTCTCCTGGGTCTAACCTGCTATGATACAAGCTCACACACTATAAACTCAGGCTGGCCCCATTGCCTTGAGATCAAAAGCCAAATTCAGCTATTTTGTAGTGTCTGAAGTTGAAACCTCAGTCTGGGAAGCATCAGTCCAATTCAAAACTATCTCTCAGCCTGGCCATACATCTTAATGCTGGGCTATATCCAGCAATCTCAGTGTGACACTAAAACTAAATTATACACCGAGTCTTCAGCCTGGAATACTGTGTTTTTTCTGTNTTCGACAGGTNTTCATTAAAGGTCAACCCCTGGCACAGCCTCTCTCTCACCTTAGCAGCAGTCAGCTTAAACTCTTCNTCTGTCATGTCAACTTTGGCTGCAGGCTCAAAGGCAGGGAGATAGGGGAACCAGCAAAATGGTTCTTGGTGCTTGGTGGTGCTGCAGGCTCAAGGGTCGGGAGATTCGGGAACACGGCTCCGGCTCTTCCGATGGTGCTTGGTGGTGTCTGTAGTTAAGTTGGTGTTTTCATTACAAAGGTGATAGACGGTTATTAAAAATGTGAAGAAACTATGGAAAAAGAACAGCATTCCCTTTCCAACCAACCCACCAAACCGAGAAAGTGTTCATGCCAGTGCTGTGTTATCCTTCTGCTCACATTTTCTGTATGTGGAGATGTTTTTGAACTTAAGGTCTCACTAGATACATAATGTGCAGCTTGAAGTTTTAAAAATTTTATTCATTGTATGTAAGGAATAGTGTGCATTGTATGTGTGTGCATGGTGTGTGTGTGTGTGTGTGTGTGTGTGTGTGTAAGCACCTTTACCTGCTGAACCATCTTTCTAGGCCTGAATTTTGAACTTAACCTTACGTCATAAGCATTTTCCAGATGAGTGCTTGTTAAGACATTTCTCCATTCAGCTGGGCATAGTGGCACATAACTTTAGTCCTAGAACTTGGGAGGCAGAGGCAGGTGGATCTCTGTCAGTTCAAGGTCATGTTAGTAGACATAATGAATTCCAGGACAGTCAGAGATAAACTGTGAGACCCTGACTCAAAAAAAAGACATTTCTACTTTCAAAAATTTTAACACTACAGAAATTGCAATGTACAGTAAAAAACAATTCAATTGTTATACATATTTGCATTATGCCTGTTATGATAGTAGTTGTACTATGTAAACTGCAACAATTGTTTTACTTTAGATCTTTTTTAGATTGAGTACAAGACTTCATAATTTATTTTTATTGTTTTTAATTGTGTGTGTATGTATGTGTGTGTGTACACATTAGTGCAGGTGCATACAGAAGCCAATAGATGTCATCAGACCCCTAAGAGCTGAAGTTGCAGATGGTTGTGAGCTACTCAATATGAGTGCTGGAAATCAAACTCCAGTCCTCTGGAAAAGCAACAAGTGCTCTTAACTCTCCNGCCTGATTTCATGACTTTTTAAATTTCTTGATATGTATTACCCTAGAGCAAAGACTCATAAAATCATATCATGATTTTCTTAGTTAAGGTTACTATTGCCGTGATGAAACACCTGACCAAAGCAAGTTGGGGAGGAAAGGGTTTGTTTGGCTTATGCTTCCACATCATAGTCCATCAGTGAAGGAAGTCAGGACAGGAACTCATTCAGGGCAGGAACCTGGAGGCAGGAGCTGATGCAGAAACCATGGCAGGATGCTTCTTACTGACTTGCTCAGCTTGTTTTCTTATAGAACCCAGGACCACTAGGTCAGGGATGGCACCACCCACCTTGGGCTGTGCCCTCCCCCATCAATCACCAATGAGAAAATGTCCTACAGGCTTAACTACAGCCTCATCTTATGGAGGCATTTTCTCAGTTGAGGCTCCTTCCTCTCCAATGACTCTAGCTTGTGTCAAGTTGACATAAAAGTAGCCACCACAACAACTAAATTCAAAATATTTAAAATTGGTATAATATAAAAGTTCTATCTCAAAATTTGCCAGCTGTTTCAGACATTGTATTTTATAATACCATCTTTCCAAGCTGGAGTCTGCCAGGGTCAGAACAATGAATCTAGCATGCTTGGTTCACCTCCTTCAGTCATACAGTGTTCCTCACTCTTCTTTTGACTTGCGTGGATTAACACTTCTACATAGAACAGGGCTATCACTTGGTAGAATGACACTCAGTTGGTATTTTTGTGATTATTTACTCATCAATAAATTAATTTAGATCTTCGTGAGAACCCACTAACTGTGTAGAGCATAGTTCCTTCAAGGAGGCAATCTTGAGGCTGAAATCACAGAATCTATTTACACAGACATTTGGGAAGCCCTTGATATAGCACTAAATATTTTTCCAAAAGGATCATGCTGGCCTAACCCTGTCTTTGAAGTTGTCTGACTGAGAATCTTCCTTGAAAAGGGCTTTATCGCTGGGTCTCATATTCTCTGAGGTTGTTTTCCTCTCTGGCTCCTACTGACTCTGTTTTGCAAGATTTATAATCTCAGCCATATTTGCTGTATTTTCTCTTGAACTTGAAATATCATTTTCACTGCTGTTGATTTGACATAGAGTTTGAGGGCACTGGAGTGTGTCTGTCTGCTCAACTTACCCAGAGAAACGGATGCCTTAGCAAGGTCAGTCAGGAAAGAGACAGTTTTGGTTTTCTTGCTTTAAGAGACACTTGCTGTTAGCTGTCCATTTGGTTCCCAGGCCCATTGCAGGACTGTGGCTCTCACTAGTCCTATCCCAGCCAATGAGCCACACGTGATCCGACCCTCACCCTGTTGGCTCCAGCTCTCTCCCCCTTTGGCTGACTATGAACACTGTNTGTGGAGATGANAGGGTCAAAAGATGGAGAACATTCTGCATTGTTGATTTCTTTCCTGNATGATTCTGCCTGGGAGTGCCCAGGGATTATAATACAGAGGACACAGAGATTTGCCACATGGCTGTCTTTGATACAGGGAGGATTCAGGTCTGCNCTGAAGAGCAAGCATAAAGAAGAAAAAAAAAGTCATGATAACTCAGGAGGAAAAATTTTCCANTGTGTTATTATCTATTGGAAATTATCCATTGAGATTTAAAATACCACTTTTAAAATACCACACTGTCTGGATCTTGCCAAGAAGGAAACCATTGCTAATGATTTGTCCAAGGAACTGCCTGATTCCAATGCCTGTTCTTTCCCAGTGTGCCATCCTGAGCAAAAACTCTGGGCACAGCAGCCATCAGTATTAGAAATAATTATCAGAGAATTAGAAACA
>LZPO01017320.1:591680-609180 GCA_001675575.1 Neotoma lepida
ATGTAAGAGCTAGCTAGCGAGAAGCCTGCCAGGGCCATAGTTTAAAAATGATATAAGCCTCTGTGTGTTTATTTGGGTCTAAGCGGGCCTTGGGAGCCAGGCGGGGGAACCGGACAAACTTTCGTCTACAGATGTGGAATAAAAAGAATACTATAGCTGTAAATTAGTCTAANTACATAGGGATTAGTATTAATGTATAGACATAGAACTACCACATGACCCAACTAAGCTACTCCTGGGGCCAAAGTCTCTAAACTGGATACCTCAGCCTCCTTACATGTATTTATCACATCATTGGTCACAAGTGCCAAGTCACAGAATCAGACTAGATTCCTGTCAACTGCTGAGTGGATGAAGAAAATGTGGTCTCTAGACAACTGGACTTCATTGAGCCATNAAGACAAATGAAATGTCTTTTTCAGGAACATGTGTTGAACTCTAGGTCACCATGTTAAGTGAAATCATACTCTCTCACAACTTAAGTAATTATCTGTTATTTTATGATTTACTTTGTATGTATGTATGTATGTATGACATGGTGTGTGTGGAGGTCAGGGGACTACTTGTAGGAGTTGGTTCTCTCTTTCTACAATGTAGGTCACAGGAAGCAACTCAGGTTGTCAGGCTTGACATCAAGGGATATTACCACCTTACCATGAGGGAAAGAGGGAACCAGATCCCATAAAGTTTTCTCTGACCTTCGCACACTTGTCATGGTCTGGGCATGCTCCGAACACATGCACACACATGCGTGCGCGCACACACACACACACACGTATAAGAAATAAATTAATAGGGTGACGTTCCACCACAGAACCTGGTATTCTTTATCTGCCATTTAGTGTGTATGGCTTTGGGCAGGTCTATGTTCTTTCTGTTCTTCAGTTTACATATCTGTAGAAGGAAGCTCACGCCAGCATCTTGCTCATGGGTTTGTGAAGTGGATTCAGTGAGATAGGTGCCTACAGTGCTAACAGCACCAAGAGCACTATGTGCTATATACATTAGTCGTTGTGGTGATCAAGTGTTCTGGGTGGTAATGACTCTGCTCTTCTATTTCCTTCTTTTTGATCCCAGAAAGAGTGAGAAAGAAGCAAAACTTTGAAAGTCACATGATGTGATTGATGTGGCATCTGCACTGTACCACAGACTTCTCTTTGGTTCTCATCTCCTATTAGTTGTTCTATGGAAGGNTATATAGTATATAGCACATACTCTTGTTCAGCTTGTTTCTTCTATTTCTTCCTTTTTATTTTTGGGCACAATTCTACCTCAGAAAACTTNATCAATATTAAAATAAGCTGACATGCTTAAAGCAGGTTAGNATGTGGCTGTGTGCTCCAAACGGTCCACATACATCCACTTCTCTCTCTTTTTGTCACTGTACACACACTTCATGACTGTGCCTTTGGGGTTCTCTGAATAACTAGGTTACATTCCAGTTTCTTTTTGCTCTTCAAGGGTTCTCATCCTTTACTCTAGCTCTTTAAATTCTTAATTCTTGCTCTTTTGGGGGAAGGAATGAGTATCAGTTCAGCTTCCAATAAAATCCCTTGGGAAGCAGGCAGCAGGAGGGGAAGCGGGAGAATGTATGCATGTGTGTTTCTTGTGCTCTGCATTCAACCCAAATTCACCAAGACCCACCTTTAAGTGAAACTGCACTGAGTTCTAGGGACAAAGCAAGGAATTGTGTTCTGTCGCTGCCCTGGCAGAATCATGTATTCTGCATGGGGGACAGACGCAGGCAGGAGTGCTGGCGGACTCATGCATTCTGTGTGGAGGACAGACACAGGCAGGAGTGCTTAGGAGGCAGCAAGACAGAAAGTGTGAAGGGTGTTAAAGGAAGCGTGCAGGAGGGGTAGCCTAGCCATCTGTTGGTGCAGCTGATCAAATATTGGCGAGGAAGTGGGGGTTTCTGGAGCCTTCCATTGTTCAGCTTCTAGCACAGGCCAGAGATTGTCCTGGGGGAGAGGGCAGAGCACCAAATCTGGTGGTTATTTTGAGCGATATCACGGAAGCACCATGCTGAGGAAGAGCCCAGTGGTACAATAATGATACAGGCTAGAGACAAGTGAAGGCAGAGTGAGACTGGAAGGGATTCAAAGCACAAAACCTTCACGAGGAGGTACAGCNTTGGACTGAAAGCTGAATGGCATGCCCAGGACGGATCACTGTTTCTTAGGGCTCTGGAGACTAGATATGAGGAGGCAAGACTTGGGTAGGTACAATGGTTTGTCATTGTCCACTTGACTGTATTTGGAAACAGCCAGAAGACACACCTCTTGACACGTCTGTGANGGTGTTTCCAGAGACATTTAACTGTGTAGGGAACACCCAACCTGAATTGAGTAGTGCTATCCCATGGGCTGAGGCTCTGGGCTGAATAAAAAGGAAAATGTAAAAAGAAGCAAGCTAAGCTCCAGTGTTTGCCTTTCTCTGTAACCTGCTCTACTGGGGATGTGGACTGCCAGCTCCACTTACCTGGTACCGTTGAGTCTACCCCTTGCCATGATTCACTATGTCTTTGAACCATGAGCCAAAATAAACCCTTGCTTCCTTAAGCTGGCAGAAAAATGACTTAACAGTAGAACAGGTGGCAGTCCCTTCCTAAGAGCCCTTATGATGAGAAAGACAGAATCAAGGGCACACAGAGCAGCAGCAGGCGGTGAAATCACAGGACTTTTGCGAATAGGAAGAGAGGGACAAAGAGCAGGTAGTGTTCCTCTGTGGAGGAGAGGAAGGGGGCGTGGTCAGAGCCCTAGCACTGATTTTGATATCCAGGTCACTGATATGGAAACAGATTTCTTCAGGAGGGGACTTCAGAATTATTNAAAAGGGGTTANGTTCATTACCAAATAATAAAGGAAGGTTGTTTGGCTTATTTTCATGTCTAAATAACCNTGGAGCTTAATTTTATTCTTAAATGTCCCCAGTCTCAAGGGACAAAGTCATGCATGCAGAAAGAACAATCCATTGACTGTTCTGCTCTGGCTTCTGTTTCTCCATCTACACCATTGTACATANACTTAGGTCAAGGTTCAGAAGTGTGGCTTTTTACCTGGGCAAGTNGGTGTAAGAAGAGTGCCTCATGTGAATGCCAGCATCACTGCTTCTGACAGACACTCCATGTCTGTAGGGACGGCTTAGCTGTGGTATTGGTTTCTTTGACAGACCATTGAGGCTTGCATTGGGCATCTGTGCTACATTCCAGCCAGGATTCTCCTCAGGGTTTGTTTTCCTCATAGAGGTGTAGGCGGTGTCTTTCTTCAACTTCAAATGCACCTTGTTTGTATATTAAACTGCAGATTCTCATGGTGTTCTTTAAAAAGTCCGTCTAGCACACACGTTCCTTTCAAAACGTGTGGCTGGCTCAGTCTTTGGGAATTTTTCCACTTCTGAAAAACACATGGGCCTGGGGATTAATGCTTTTTTCTTTCCTATTATACNATAGGAAAAGCCACACTCTGGATGTGACAGTCCCAGTGTGGANCTACAGAAGGTGGTAGGGACTGTGGCACACGGTGAGGTCTTATGTAGGAAAAATCAGTGACAGGAGCCTGTCATTCCTGCATCCAGCAGCTGGTTGGCACTTAGCATCACCTGAGTTTGGACATCCGAGGATATGGGTTCCATATGGCTATGTCACCCAACGATTTCTTGACTTAGAGCTCTCCTGAATGCCACAATCTGGCGACTANGCTGGGGAGAGAGCTGAGCAGGTAAAGTGCTTGCCTTGCAGACAGGAAGACCTGAGTTTGATCACCTAGAACCCAGGTTTGTAGCGATGATGCATTGGGAAGGAGGAGAGACGGGGATTCCCGGCTGGTCAGCCTAGGTTGCCTGGCAAACCTCAGGCCAGCTAGAGACTCAAAACAACAGCAACAGAAGCAAGAGAGAGATGTATGTCCCTAGAGAATGACAGCCAAGGTCATTGTCTTCTGGCCTCTCCAGGCATGGGCATACACATGCACATATACCTACACACATACATGCACCTGTATGCACATGAGTACACATGCACACACACACACACATGCACACACACACACACACATACACATACATACACACACATACTCACATACACACACATACACACACACACATACACACACAATGTTAGTGACTAAATTTAAATATAAATAAACATTAGTAGTCTCAACAAGGTCATGATTTAGGCTACCCATGATATGCATACATCAGATACAAAGTTTGAAGGCATTAGCCATATAATCTTTTATTTTAAAGATTTCTTCTTTTTTTAAAAAAATATGTGTGTGTTTGCATGGGGGTAGGGTGGGGTGAGGTAAACACGTACCTGAGGGTGCCAAATGAGGATACTGGGGCCTCTGGAGCTAGAGTTATAGTCACTTGTGAGCCACCACATGGGGACTGGGAACCGAGCTCTGATCTAAGTAAGCACTCTTAATCATTAAGCCATCCCCAGCCCCCTGGCCACATGATCTTAAAGGTCCAGAGAGTTCCTTTAAAAATAATACTTACTACTCAGGCATCACATGCCCTCCATCATTCATGCCAAGGATCAGAACTCAGGTCCTTAAGCCTGGGCAGCAGAAACTGTGCCACTGAGCCATCTCCTCATCCTCTACACTTCTTTATTTTTAAAACCAGTTTCCTTACTGGACATTAGTTTTTTGTTTGTTGACAGTGAACAGATTTATCTGAGTCTGTATGTAGTTACTGGCTGAGGATATTTTAGTTTCNTGTATGGGGAAAGATGGACTTAGGAGGTAGGGAGATATTAGTACATCAGATGTAGGCAGGGCCTACATTAGGAGACTGAAGACAGGGTTGTGTGTGTGTGTGTGGGGGATCAGCCTCTTCCAATGAGATCTCATATGTAAATAAGTAACTGGCATTTGATTGGCTGCTGGGGACGTTCAGGGGAGGAGATTAGTGTTCGTTTTTTTCCTGTGACCGCCTTGCCCAGAGAATGTTCATGCAAATGGAGGCTCGGCCATACATTTAAACACTCTGTCACAGCAGGGTGACTTCCGGGCTTTTTGGTTAAAGAGACTTTTGAATGTATGTATGAGCAATATAGGAGCTGGCTCTTTACTTCAGCAAATATGAAGATGTATTATCCCTCGAGGTTTGTTATTAACCTCCGTTTCACCTCCGTTAATATTTACTCCACAGGTCAATAAATCTTGATATTCACTCCAACAGAAGCCAATATCTTCCGATTATGAGTTGTTAATCTTGGCCAAGCTAAAAAAGTGTCTGAATATTTTTCTTTCACTAGAAGAAAAAGAAAGGAAAAGTTTCAGTTTTTTTTTTCCCCTTTTTCTTTCAGCTCTCTAAAAAGGGAAGGTAATTTTCACTTGGAACACCAGCTTCCCTGTGAGACTCAGGGTCTGAGTCCTCATGTGAAATCTGGAAACTCAGTCACATTGACAGGGTGGGGGTGAGGGTGGTTTGGCAATCTTGCTTTAAAAACCCTGTGTAATACTCTGATTTTAGAAAGACCCAAGAGGGGCCTGTGGACAAATTGCTGCTGCATGTCTTCCTATTATTTAGTGACTTTGCATGACTGGACTTAAAAAAAAAAAACAAGGGCATGGAAGAAGTCTACACAGTATTTGTTTTGTGGGGTGGCTACCCTAGTTTGATTGCTGGAACCCATATGAAAACTTGGGTGTGGGGCACACACTTGTTATTCCAGTGCTGGGGGAGACACAGAGAGATTCTTGGGGCTCACTGGCCAGCCAGCCTAGCCTAATTGGCAAGCTCCAGGCCAGTGGGAGACCGTATCTAAAACAAAAAGATCAAGGTGGATAGCACGTGAGGAAGGACACCAGAAATCTCACAACATACTTGAGCATGTATATGTGTGTGTATGCGAACGTGCACTTGCGCACACACACACATACGCTATGATGAAGATGTTTTGTTGGTGGTGGTTGTGATGATGGTGATGATGGTGATGGTGATGATGATGATGGTGGTGGTGATGGTGATGATGGTGATGGTGATGATGATGATGGTGGTGGTGATGGTGATGATGGTGATGGTGATGATGATGGTGATGATGGTGATGATGATGATGATGGTGGTGGTGGTGGTGGTGATGGTGGTGATGATGGTGATGATGGTGATGATGATATGAACTAGAGTCCTGAGCAACTGCATCTGCCCTATCTCAAAATGAAAACAGCAGGAGTGAAAAGACAGAAAATNGGGGCTTAGACTGAATAAATAGAAGCTACTAGATTTTTGTTTCAGAAGTATTTGTAATTCTGTCAGTCACCTGTAGAATCCTGCCTATAGTGCAAAGAAATCCAAAACCAGTGGACAACAAAAACAAGACACCACAGAAGAAGTTAGAAGTGGTCTTGCCTGATGGCTGCTGTCACTGCTCGAGAGGATGGGGAAAANGCAATCTTCACAATTGCTGTAGAGAAGGGAGAGGTACTTCTCAAAGGTTGATTTAAAAATGAAAGATTTTCCGAAATAGCTGCTCTCAGAGTAGGGTTCCCCACTAGGACCAATGTCACCCAGGAACTGATGGAATGAATAAATTCCCAGGCTCTCTGAGAGCTGCTGAGTCAGAACTCTGGGGTTGAGGGTCCAGCCATANCTCCGGGTGACTATGAGGGACAGCTGAGTTATCAGGACCTCTTCGGCAAGGTCCAAAAATAATGGTTGTACCCCAGGGGTTCTGATTGAATGAGTCTGGGGTCTGTCCTGGACTCGAGCTTGTTTCATGCATACTAGGTAACATGAACACCCCAGGGCTGAGAGTCACTCCAGGGTAAGCTCCCAGTAATACTTTCTTTTCCCACAAATTAACCCCTGGCAGGCTCCTCTCACAGGTATCAACAGGTACCCCATTATCTGTGAATCCCTAGTTCACAGACTTCCAGCTACCAGGACCTCTCACCTGGGGAAGTGAGTTCACATCAGAGGAGGTGCTGGTCACCCGTGCTGCTTTCCACCCTTTCCCTGCCTCCTGTCCCAGGATCAGAGAGCCTGGCCCCAAGCTTGGGCTATGGCACCTGTACCCTCCCCAGAATGGTAGAGGATGTGATATTACTTCTGTCAAGTGGCCTCTGAATCCTCTCAAGCTANGTGTCTCTGGAAGTGGGTCCTACCATGCTGTTGCCTCTCACTGTGTCTGTCCATGGCTTCAATAACTTCTAAATAAACTCCTTACTCCCCATTAATCTGTTTTGGTGTCTCTCTTGCAATGTCTGCCCCCAACACCTTTATGTCCCCTTCTTTGGGATTTGTCTTGGTTAAGGAACATGTCTAGATTGACATCACACCACTTTCCAGAGATAGGCTCCACTAAGTGACTGGCTAATACAGATTCTTCTTAATTCAGGACCATGTGGGANGGGTTACCTCAACTCCNTCTCACTGCCTGATGGTCCGAGATTTGCTNCAGCTCAGCCTCTCTGTAGCCCAGTGTTGCTTCCTAGCCCATCCAAGGGCTTATTCTGAAGGTGGTCACCAAAAAACTTGTCTTCTGAGAACCCTCTATGGGAGAGGCTGAGCANTGCCTCAGCCTGAGTTCCTCACTAGTTGGAGAAGTCNCCGTTAGCTAAAAGGAGTCTTTTTGAGTCTTTTATCACATCCAGAGTGATGTCCTGAGGCAGCCCGAAACAAAAATCACCATTGCATTTGGTACTGTGACTTAGCAACATAAAGGAGTCAAGCTCTGGTAGAAGGTGGCTCTGGGGAGGCTGGGGGACATCTTCAGGGCTTATCCCTGAGGCAGACCTGGGGAAACTTAACAGAAGCCAGAAGCAGGAAAGCCTTCAGGCTCTGAGTGGGACCTAGGTGACATTTGTTTTACATTTCTCTAGTATCCTTTTCTCCCCGTAGCATCTAGGACCAACACTCGGAAAAAAATTGGGAAATATTTTGTACCACAGTGAGAATTTGTTATTATTTTTCCANGGGTATTTCCAGGGGTATTTGTGTTTCATGCATATGAATACGTACATACACAATTAAAACAAACAAACCTGTGGTCCTAGGTGGTCATGGGACTCACACCTCAAATCTCAGCACTAGTAGGTCTANGCACTGAGATGGCTCAACAGTTAAGAACTTGCTTGTACTGCTCTTACAGAGGACTGAGTTCAGTTCCNAGCACTCACAGTGGGTAGCTCACAAACACTTGCAAGTTCTTTTCTGGGGGATCTGACACCTTCATTTGACCAGACAGATCTCTGCCTCCCGAGTGCTAGGATTAAAGGTATGTGCCATCACTGCCTGGCATTTATGTTTAATCTAATGGCATGTTATGTTCTCTGATCTTCAGGCAAATTTTTATTAGGGTACACAATATACCACCACAGATTGCCATGGCATTGAGGCTGCTCTGGGTTACATAGTGAGTTTGAGGCATTCTAGGTTATAATGTGAGAGCTTGTCTCAAGAAAGCAAACAGAGAAACAAAGAAATGAAACAACAAAACCAGGGTCCTTTATTTTTTTAAAAAAATGTAAAGAAAGGATCCCAATGAAAGGATTGCCAGAGGCCTTTCCTCCTTTCAACTCTAGAGTCTATTTTCATTGGCAGGTTCAGTTTCCACAGAGGGGCTTTCTCTGAGTTGTTTGTGGGTGCATCACTGTGAACTCTATTCTCTCTTCCCCAAGAAAGCATGCATGTTACAAAACCAGCTCTCCTTTCAAGGCACNGTAAAATTGTCCATCTGTTTAGGAACAAGTTTTTACAATAATTAGTTTTGTTTTTTTCCTTGGAAAGACACTACAAAATGTAGAAAGGTATTCACAAGTTGTATATATTATTAATAAACNTTTTAGCAGAAGATGTACAGGGTTGGCCCTAATAATTTTGTATCTCTGGCCTCCCACTCCCTTTGTTTAGGACTCAGTCATTATTCAAAGCTTTATCTGATAAGATTTTCTTCTTCCTTATTTTCAGTTGTTTTAATGAGATAGATAAAGTCAGAGCCGTGAGAACAATGCTAAGAGGTTTCCACAGGATTCCATCCTTCCCAGTGGCCACATTATACACTCACTCATTCATTCAACAAACACTGCCAGTCCTCACATGCTGGGCCTTGACCTACATGCTGAANCAGAGCACATAGATATGGGGTAGCCTGTGTCCTTGAATACTTCCATCCTTCTGGACCTGCTGACCTGCAGGGCAAGACTTTATTTACTGCTCACATTAGTCTTGTCCTTGGCTCTGAATTAATCACAGCTTTGTTTCTTGAGAGCAGGTGGTAGGGAAATTCTCCATGTGCTGTTGGCCAGGGTTATGTTTGCATAATGTATGGACCCTGCATGTTTAAACTCCTCAGCAGTACATCATTAATACCAGGTACTGTTAATGAAATGAACCCCTGAGACTATCTTCAGCTTGCAACCAGAATGCCTGCCAAGTTTTCAAGGCTTTCCTGAAGGAAAACTGTTACTGATATTTTCTTTTTGAGACAGAGTCTCTTGTAGCCCAGGCTGTCCTTGAACTTAGCATGTAGCTGAGGATGACCTTGAACTCCTGATTCTCCCATCTCCACCTCACAAGCATTGAGATTACAGATCACCATGCCTGGTTTATAGGTACTGGGGATTGAACCAGGAGCTTCATGCATGTCAGCCAAGTGGTGTACTAATGTAGCTACATATCCAGCCCACCCTCTCCTTTAAAAAACGTACAAATCAATAACAAAAAATGCCCCAAAAGCAGGTAAGAGCCATACGGGAGACTAATACCGAGTTNATAATAAGCATATGAAATGATGGTCAATTTTCCATTATCAGAGAAAAAGAACAAATTTAAACAAGGTGCAATTTCACAACTTTCAAATGACCAGCATGGGAAAAATTGGACAAAAATTGGCAAACAAGACTTTGTAGTGGTGCATATTGCTGGGGTGGTGAACAGGCTTGGCTGTTTTGAAGAACAATTGGTGATGTTGGGGATTTCAGATGATTTTTACCTCCACAGTCCAGTGTGCATCTCAGAATGTAGTNCTTGGGCCATCGGTGCCTGCAGCACTGGGGAGCTTGCTGGGCCAGCAAATCAGAGGTCCCTCACTCCTGCTGCTTCTGTAGTTGCCAAAATATCTAGGTGCCCTGTAGGAATGTTCCAGGCTAGGAAGCACTGCTCTTAAGAATTTTCCACACAGAAGCACAAACTGATTTAGCAAAACGTGGTTGACAACTTCAGTAGCTTCTACTTATCCATTTATCTACCTATCCATCCATCACTCTTTCATCTATACATCATCTGTTATGCTTCTGTTGTCTACTGATACGTATGTTACTGGGTCTAGAGAGGTGACTTAGTGATAAAAAACACTTACTGCTCTTGGAGAGGATCTAAGTTTGGTCTCATCACCCATACTAGGTGATTCTCAACTGCCTGTAACTCCAGCTCCAGGGGATCTGACACCCTTTTTGGAGCCACCTCCATGTGACACACATACACACACACACACACACACACACACACACACACACACACATAAGTAAAAATAGGTTTTTAAAAGGCTTTAAAATGTGTCTATTAGCTATCATCTAACAATCTATTATCTAGTTATCATTTGCCTCTAATCTACCTGTTGATCAGCTAGCTAGCAGTTACCTATGATCAACTATCATTTGTCCATCTTCTAACTCTCTGTTATCCATTATGGGTTTATCACTTACCTATTGTCTATTATCTATCATCTGTCTGTCTATCTATCTGTCTGTCTGTCTATCTGTCTGTCTGTCTGTCTGTCTGTCTGTCTGTCTGTCTGTCTATCTACCTATCTATCCATCATCTTCTATCTGATCTGTGGATGCTTCCTCTCTAGCAGAAGTTAGGCAGATGTGGCAGAGACTGAATGGCTTGAAAAGCCTATCATATTTGTCCATCAGCTAGCTGGGTGGTCTGTACTCAGAGCAAACATTGTGTGGCTTCAGTCTGGGACATTTTGTGTTGTAGTATCTATAAGGTTTCCAAGTGGAGACAATTANACACATGCATTTGCAGTTCTGTTTGGGGCTAGTCGTCTGAACTCAAAATGTAAATTTGAAATTTACATTTAAATTTTTCTTTTGTCCCTCCTGTCTATGCTCCCATTGTTACTTTACTGAATAATAGAAGTGGGAAGTAGTGGAGGAAAGGATCCCATTTTCTTTGACCCCATCTTCCTGAAACTGGCAGTTTGATTGGAGATGTACCAGCTGTTTTGACAAGACCTGCTTTGCTCTGAGAGAACTGTCTGGATGTGGGATCACGGAAAGGGAAATTAGAATTACTGGTGNCTACAGTTTATGTGACAGGTGTGCTTCTGAACGCCTGTGATAATTCAAAACTCTGGTGGCTCACGCCTCATCCTGGCCAAGGATGACAGGTGTTTCTGTTCATCAACTAAGGTGGTAGCTCCGACCACAAAGGCATAGATAAGTCTTACAGCTCCCTCTGTCCACACCTCTGAAGCACTGCTTTTTCTGGGGAGTAATTGGCACTTGTTTCTCAAGCACACATTACTTGAGATTGTACTCACATTCTCAGATTCAATTTGCTGAAGGCAATCACTGGAAAGGTTTAAGGCAACTTGTGAAGAGTAGAACAGACAANGCTTGCTGTGCACNGATCCCCAGTCTGCTCCTTNCTGGCAAAGTCTTTGGTAGCACTGATCTTTACCTCCACACTTGGAGGCTCAGTGGAGATACATCCCAGCCTGCCTAGAAGCTAGGGGTGGCAAATGACTAGATTTTGGCCAACAGGATGAGAATGGAAGTGAGGTACACAGTTTTGAGACTGACTCATCTTCCTTCCCCTATCTAGTCTAAGCTTTGGTTCCCGGTATGGGAGCTGGGTGCTCTGACCCATTCAGAATAGGAAAACATCATAGAGATAGAGGGGCAAGAAGGTATCAGCAGAACCCCAAGATGATGTCCCGTGGTCCAGTTTTGTGTGCTTGACGATCTCCAACCTGTTGTGTAAAAAATCTTCTGCACTACTTTCAATTTCGGTTTCTGCTGTGGTTTGAATGAAATGCCTCAACTTGTCCCCCCACTGGCANAGCTGTTTTAGAAGATTCTGGAACCTTTGGGAGGTGGAGCCTTACTGGAGAAAGTGGGTACTGAGAGTGGTCCTTGAGGTTTGATAGCCTAGTCCTACTTCCTGTCTGCTCTCTGCTTTCTGTCTACTTCCTACTTCCTGTTCCACTAAGACATGAAGAGGTGAGGAGTCCCAGACACACCTTCTCATGTCGTGGCACTGCCTGCCATCATGTCTGTCCCTCCGCGATGGACTGTGTCCCCTCAGACTGTGCGCCCAGATGAACTTCCTTTCGTTAAGTGTCTTCTTGTCAGATATTTGCTCACAGCAAAAATGAAAGTAACAGCTAGTATTATTTTGGGTTTCTGGAGAAGGCAACCTGTATATTTTAATTAATAAAAGTGGGTGGCATGCTCACTTCTCCAACATGCAGGAAGATACACAGGNTTAGGGAGACAGTTTAACATAAAGATGGAAGACTTTGGGTAGTGTCAGGCAGCCATATATGAGCTCTGGCTTCTCTATCTAAAAACATAAGACCTTAACCAAGTTAGTCTTGTTTTATTAATCATAAATGTTCATTGTATATATTAATTGTACACAGTACCATGCTACATAAGGACATTTTTGTACAAGTTGAACATACTCCCTCCATATTCCTCTCCCATCCCTTTTTTCACCATTAACCAAGTTAATCAAATCGAGTGATACTCAGTTTTTATCCCTTAAACATCAAAACAAAAGGAGCTCAAAGAACTGAAAATTCTGTAGAATTAAATGAGCAGGATGGTCCCTGGAACCAGGGAGCCAGGGATATGTATGTAGGACTTTTGCCCACAGCTCCTTCTCTTGTTTATCTGACAGTGCACTGGAGTTCTCTACTTAGAAGTATAGTAGAGATTACTAACCCAATAGGTCAAAGCCAATTTCCCTCAGCCTTCTCATGGTCTCCACACACAGCCTTCATCTCACTGTGTGGCCACTCCTTCCGTTTGCTCAAAGTCAGATGGAAGAGCCCATGTTGTCATCCACTGTAGTGGTTTGAATGAGAATGCCTCCANAGGCTTCCATATTGACAATGCTTAGTCCCCAGTTTATGAACTGTTTGGGAGGATTAGGAAGCATGGCCCTGTTGGAGGAGATGTGTCACTGGGGATGGGCTTTTAGGTTTCAAAAGCCCCACACCAAGCCCCCCCCCTCTCCTGCCTGCAGATCAGGATGTAAAGTTCTCAGCTAATGCCCCAGCCCTTGCCAGCCTGCTGCCAAGCTCCCCTTAATGATGATAATGGACTAACCCTCTGAAATTGTAAGGAAGCCCCCAATTAAATGTTTTCTTTTATAAGAGTTGGCTTGGTCATTGTGCAATGGAACAGTGACTAAAACATCTGCCACGCCCCAGTATTCTTATAACTTATTTCAATTTGTTAGAACATTGTATTGGTGTCTACCTTCAAAATACAGCTGAATCTGACCAACTCACAGCAACTTCTGCTACTACCCTGTGGAGAGGGACCAGCATCCTCAACAGCCCATACTTCCTAACTCACAATGACTTGCATGGTCTTAGATGCTTTATCTCAGATTGTGTAATGTTCGCTAACTCAACAGTAAGAGCTGTTCTCATTTTATTTCATTGCTGTGATAAAACCCTGACTAAAATCAGCTGAAGGGAGGGAAGGATTTATTTGGCTTACACTTTCATTCTACAATCCATCACTGAGGAAAGTTAAGGCAAGAACTCAAGCCTACTTCACCTCCAGGAGCCTCAATTTTCTATCTTAATATTACTCTCAGTATTAAATATGCTGAAGATATGACACAAAACAGCTGTAGTGTAGCAGGCTTNCAGCAACTATTAATGACCTTATCTACAGATACTAGTTAGAGCATTCTAATCTAGAAATATTTCAAGTCTTTAAACTAGAAAATACGTTCACGTTAACTAACAGTAAACAGTGGTCTACCTGGGAATGGAGAGTTGATGCATGGTCCCTTTCAGGAGAAAGTGATTGGGGCTCCAGGTGGAGGATCAGACTGACAATTCTGTAATATGTGTAAGGGAAGGTCATGGGTAAAGGTCATAGGTCAAGGAAGCTGGGGAAGCTGGACTATTTTCCTGTGACACACTCCCCAGCACCACAGAGCTGAACCCCTTATGCCTTCATGGACGGATGAGTACCCACAGGTCAACTGCAGCTGGTCCATAATGGCTCTGCTTCGAGTTCATTCTGCTCTCCTGAGACAGAACATCTAGTTCAGGCATGTCCCTCCCAAAGGAAGTGAAACAGCCCAGCAATTCTACCACACAAGCATTTTCCAAGCTGCTACTGGGATCATGCCTGCTGATCCACCATTGGCCAAAGTATATTCTATGGCTAAACACAGACTCCCTCCTGTCCGTAATATCTACCTACTCTAATAAGAAGGGAGGACGGAGTTATTAGATTTTAGTCTACTTGTGTGGAGAAAATAATACATTTGTTAAAATCTCAAATATATCCCATGCACTGGCTTGCCTTCTTTCAGGGTTCCAGTTAAGCCTGAATCTTTTCAGAAGGATGCTTTGCACCACACACTGATGGCAACTCATTTTGAGATGTTAGAAGCAAAGTAATGTGAAAGAAAAGTCAGTTTACTAGACCTTAGCAAAACTCGAACAGCTTCGCCTGGAATCCCTGCACTCNTTACCATGTGCTTAAGAGCTAAGAAAGTAAAAAAGTGACAAGAAGGGGGAAGGGTTTGTTCCCATCCTGTCATTTCCCTCCCCAGAATAAACAGTCTAAAAGATAACATTTGCTAATTTTTTAACATAATTATCCAGGAGTTTGATGAGAGAGAATGCTTCATAATTTATAAGCCACTTCTTGTGTAGCCAAATTACATCTTTAATCCTTGCATATTAGAGAGACTATGAAATACAATTACATGTTACATAGGAAACAAACCCATAACCCCAAATGAACCAATCAATACAACTCATTCCCCAACAGGATTCTGTTTGGTATTTTAATGAGCCAAACTCCCCAAATAAGAATCAATATTCATCACGGCCCCTTCAGAAAGGAGCAGTGGTCCCTTCTTGTTATAGAGAGTTATCAGCAGAAAGTTCTCTGAAGCCCATGTCTCTGGGGCTCAGGCAGTGGCCCATGGCAACAGTGCTCAGCTGATCTCATTCAGTGACATTTGCTACTACAAATAATTTACTAGGATCCCATTCGTCTGTGTCAGAATCTTTCACTTTGATAGAGGGAAAGGATGAAGTCAGTGGGAAGTGAGGCTCCTAGTTCTGCCTCATGAAACCGGGGCCTTTCTCAGGGTGCTGTGTTTATGTCATCATGAAATTAGGGGCCCTGGAACACAAGCTTCCATATGTAAGACATGTCACTGGGAAAACACAGCAACCGTTAGGAACCAGGGGACTCTATGGCCATCCTGAAAGAGAGACAGTAAGAAGGAGGAACATGATGGGGGGAAGAGGAAGGAAGGAAGAAGGAAAGGGAAAGAAGGAGAAAGAAAGGGAGGCAGGAAGGAAGGAGGGAAGAAGTATCAACAAAAATACATCTCTCTCCTCAAAGGGATGAGAGACATTTTATTCTGGAGCCAAACCTGAGTGACCACAGCCTAGAAACACAGATTTAGGTTACTCCATGTTCCAGCATGGTAATAGTTTCAGAAAGGTTTTTAATTTTTTAATTTTTTTAATAACAGAACAAAGAGAACAACGACAACAACAAACAACCTAGGATGTTTTTCAAACACATCAGTTAGGATCCTTTCCCAACTATCCTATNTGCTAGTTGGTCCCAGAAGAGCTGGAGGTCTTGGCTGTATAGCTGATGCTGTCTGAGCACAGTCTTGAGCTTTGGTTAGAGGAGGCTAGAGCTTTGTTTGTGCATCCCAATGACTTGCCTAATAGACACAAAGACACTAGGTCACATACACAACAGGGCAACAAATGGCTATTGAAGGGGTAAAGACACCTCAAGATACTCTGACACTGAACTTGAGACATTTCACTCTCTACAATCTTCAGTGCTCTAATAAGCCTTGCAGAAGGCTCAGGGTGAGGTGCTGTTCTTTCCAGGAGCTTCCATCATGGAAAGGGGCAAAGAAGAGAGGATGGGAAGGAGGGAGGGAGGGAGGAAGTCAGTCATTCAGTCAGCCAACCATTGACTGCGATGTTACTATGTTTATTTATCCCCTAGAAGGAGATCTGACTAAAGAGTTACAAGTCTCATAATTGAATATGAAGTCATTTGCTCCTCAGAGCATAAAACCTGGTCCTTTCCAGGCTCTACCTAATTGCCTGGACTGTGTAGCTTCATGGCAATGTAAATCTCTGTATCCATGCTGAGCACATGGTAGCCCCTAGCCACACAAAGGGCTCTCAAGCCCTCAAACTATGGCTAGTGAAACTGAAACACTCAACATTATCTCAGCTCGTCGGAGAGCTCAGCTCAGTGTGGAGATTTCATGGGNGTCAACTCCTCCAGTGCTCATAAGCACTGGCATTGTCTTCACCTTGCAGAAGGGACATCAAGACACAGGGAGACTGGTGACTTGGCAAGGTCATACAGTTGGGAGGTGTCAGAGTCGAGAGTCAAGCTGGGCTAACCATAGCCACTAAGCTCTACACTGGCCTTTAGCCCCAGTGGAAGCAGAACCCATAGATAGAAACAAATCTTGTTTTACAACAAAGCACATAAAGCCAACAGAGGAGTGCAAGAGCCTTGTAACTGGTGGGAAGGAGCCTCTGAGGCCCCAAGGTAGCCAGGAATCACTTAGAAGTTCTACCTGTCACTGGTGACTGTGGTCAGAAGAAGGCACTGTGAGTTGGCCNGGTATCAATATGTGTCTCTTGGTATGTTTCTTGACTCATCAGTCTTGCGAGAATAAGGTGTTGTAAGGGAATGTGGAACAGTGCTTAAAACCACTGGAGAAGAATTTCATGTTCGGTTTCTCTTGGAAGCACAAATTACCCNCACATCAGTTTTCTTATTTCCTCTCCTGACTTATCAAAATCTGTTCCTTTAGCAGCACTCTGATGTCTGCATTAATTTCCCCACTTAGGCCATCCAAGAGCATGCAGTAAGACATCCATCACTAAGTGCTTGGTCCTCTGTCCTACACTGACACATACTGTCTTCTGGCTGCAGGAGTCTTGGGAACCTGTGGCCATGCAGATGAACAAACACTGCCCCCCAGTGGCTTGGAGGGTAAACACAGAGCCAAGTCAGAATTCAGGAGAATAAGAGGGTTCTCAGGCATGACCTTCCATGGTTCACCAGCCTGGTACCCTGAAGGAATGAATAACTTGTGCACACAGGTATCCTGTATAGGGAACTTTGAAGATGGCTCAAGACACTCGAGACCAAGTTCTTAGCACAAAGGAGAGTTATTTATCCCAGAGGGACAGAGGACAGGGAATAAGAGACAAACCCAGGGAATAGAGGACAAAGGAGAAGGGGAANATAACAAGGGAGAGAGGGAAGGGGGATTT
>LZPO01017320.1:618941-635474 GCA_001675575.1 Neotoma lepida
TGTGTGTGTGTTTATGGTGACTCTAAATCTGCCAAGCTGACACTGAAGATGAACCATCACACACCCCCTCTGATGCCTCCTTAGTGGTGATGTTTGATATCAGACACACTTCCTCCTCCACCATATGGGTGAATGTGTGGAAGAAACAAGGAATGAATGTATGCCATCCTCAGACGAGAGCCAAGGAAGTGAGTTGAATAAGGTCGCTCACTGAGCTTGAAGCTGACCAGTTTGTTTGGGCTGGTGCGGTGGTTTGGATAGGAATGGCCCCCATGGACTCATGTGTTTGAATGCTTGGCCCATAGGGAGAGGCACTGTTAGGAAGTGTGGTCTTGTTGGAGTAGATGTGGCCTGGTTGGAGGAAGTGTGTCACTGTGGGGGCAGGCTTTGAGGTCTCATATGCTCAAGTTACACCCACTGTGACAGTCTCCATCTGCTGCCTGTGGATCAAGATGGAGCACTCTCAGCTGCCTCTTCAGAACCATGTCTGCCTGCACACTGCCTGCTTCCCACCATGATGATAATGGACTAAACCTCTGAAACTGTAAGCCAGCCCCAATGAAATGTTTTCCTTTATAAGAATAGCCATGGTCATGGTGTCTCTTCACAGCAATAAAACCCCAACTAAGACAGCTGGTTGGCCAGTAAGCTCCAGGGTCCTCCTGCCCTGTCCTCTAAGTGCTGGGGTTACAGATACATACACACTGCTGCTGGCTTTTTAGATGGGGCCTGTGGGCTGAATTGCAGGTGTCTTACTGACTGAGGCCCACCCTCTTAGA
Organism: Neotoma lepida; assembly: GCA_001675575.1. Classification (NCBI taxonomy): domain Eukaryota; kingdom Metazoa; phylum Chordata; class Mammalia; order Rodentia; family Cricetidae; genus Neotoma; species Neotoma lepida. The sequence goes on from LZPO01017320.1 coordinate 619,721, forward strand.
TAAAGTTTTATGTGTCTTTTATTAATCAGAGCTTTAGATTTTTCTCTTCAGGATTCACTTTCTATGGTGTCTGCCCTCCTGGACGTTAAAAAAAAAATCACATAATGTCATTAGAGAAGCAACAACTTAATATGCAGGCTTGGGTGTGAAAACACCAACTCAGAACCCTAAAACTGCTTCTACCTAGGCAGGTCCTTGGCATCTCTCAGCTTCTGGTTCCTTAGACAGAAACAGGAGCAGAGTCCATGCCTTGGGTAACCCTGGTGATTAGTGATGTAATACTCAGAGGATGCTCCAATAGGGCCCAGCCTGTGACGGGAGCTCGCTACACTCAGCTAGTGCTTGATACCTTTTCTACTGTGTGGTGGCTCTGGGGGAGAAAGTCCCTTTGGCTGTACAGTTCATTGTCTAGGACAATGGCTCTGAGGTTTAATTAAATGACCAAATGCCATAAGATGGCAGAAGGGACAGGAAAGACGTTTCCTTCTTTTGCCTTGATCCTTCCCTCATCCTGTCTTCTTTCCTCTCATCTTTTCTTTGTCTTCCTGTTCATCTCTAAGATATTTATCAAGGAACACCATGAAGTGCAGCCCTTGGCCCTGGGGTGCAGAGTCCCTGGACCTCAGATGGCTTCAGTCCCTGAGGGGAGACGCACAGCATCGGCCACTACACTCCCGGGTTGCAGGGGAAGAGCACAGAGGAGCCTCATCAAGAAGAGTCTGCTGAAACTGAACATGGAAGGTTGAGTTCACTCAGCCCTGTCACCGTGAAGCGTGGGCCTTAAGGTACATCAGGGAAGGCAAGGGACAGGGAGGAGAGAAGGGCATTCTGGGAAGTTATATATATATATGTGTGTGTGTGTGTGTGTGTGTGTGTGTGTGTGTGTGTGTGTGTGGCTGTTGGAAACCAGAGGAAGAGATGAGAGCTGGCTCAGGGATGACATTGTCCTGTTTGTTCCTCAGTGCACATGGGGTGGCTCCCAACCTGGGGGCATCCTGGGGATGCATGTTCCTCATTTATAAGGAACTGCTATCTGCCCCAGACCCCTGTGCAGCTGGACAGGAAGACTCTGCAGCACAGTGTGACTGTCATGGAAGGTGGAAGGACAAGGTAAGGAAGCTAATCTGCAAACAATAGTACTAACTTAGGGTGGAGACCCCCAACCTNAACACCTCCTGATATTGTCACAGTGCCCACTACATTCCAACCCTGAGAACAAAGCCAGGGTGCTACTGTAGAAAGCNAGCCACAGTACAGAACACAGGAATATCAGGAGAGCTAAGCAGAACTGGGAACAGTGATCCCTTCCCCTGTCCGGTGTCCCTCCAGTGCCCCCTACTGACAAGGTATAACATGGTGCTAGCAGTCAAAGAAACATCTAGAAGGTCTACCCTACTTGTTACAGATCAGGTTGAAAGGTAGATTTGAGCAGGGGGCCACCGTGTTGGTGACTGTCATTGTCACACAGAGGATAGAGACACTGAACATGCAGCACTCACTGTTTGTCTATTCTTCCTCAGGGAAGCGAGGAGGAGCTGGGGAGATTAGAACTCAAGTCAGTAAAATGCTTGCTTTGTAAATAGGACCCAGCCTGAATAAAAAATGCCAGGTGTGGTGGCACACACTTGTAATCCAAACACTGGGGACATCTGACCAGCAAGTTAGCCTCTTTGACAAGTTCCAAGCNAGTCTCAACAGCAAAATAACAGCAACAACAACAAACAATGGTGCGTGGTACCCTGTGAACACCGGAAGCTGACCTCTGTCTCCACATGCTTATCTTGTAGAAGGACAACCTATACCTTAATGTCTCAGCAATGGCTTAGTGCTTCTAAAACTGTAACGACTAATTCTTGTGAAAGGATAAAATTAAGAATACCAACATAATTCCTAACTGCTTGAATGGCATCACATTAAGAATATGGGATTTCATCTATAGTTTATGGATGAATGCTAGAGAAATTATGCATTCAAGCAAGTGATTGCCATCGAGTTTCATGAGTTCATGAGCGGCAGGGAAATACCACTTTCCAGAATCACCATTCTAGATTCTAGTTGGGAAATATTCAAATCGAGTGCAGCCTTGATGTATCAACACACCTTGAAAGAATTGCTAGGTTCAATTCAGTCCCTTGAGCCCGACAAATGTTTAGTACCTCATATTCTTAAAATTCATTTCCAAGAAATGTACAAATGACTTCCTAAGAAAGTTCTATCTATAGAGACTGATGAGGGCATGGAAAGCAAGAAGGGAGGGGAGGAAGTCAGGAAGAGGCTGAGTTGAAGGGTGGCGGTGGTGGAGGAGACTGGCTCATGGTTGTCCTGTGCTTGAAAGCACTGCTTGCACAAGGGAGCTGGGACCACCCCGGGATGGCTTATCCTTCCAAAACCTCCACAGCTCTCTGCTCAGGCAATGGGAACTCCAATAGGTAAGAATGGTTCTCAGAAAATGAAGTGATAGAAGTGAAAATCATCATTGTCCTCGGTAGAAAGAGCACACACAGGACAATAACTAGCAAGTCGTGAAAAGACAGAGAGGATGTGGGCAGAGTGATGGCCCTGTCCTCACTTCTGTTGGTTTCTTCTTAAACTGCTATGCCCATTTAATTTCTGTAGCTGTGATAAAATAGTCTGACAAACTGTGACAGGAGAAGAAAGGTTTATTTACTTCACAATTCCAGGTTGTTGGCCATTGTTGTGGGGAAGTCAAGGCAAGAANTGAGAACACTTAGTCACATCACATCCACAGATAGGAACAAAGATAAATCCATGCACGCATGCCCACTTGCCCACTTCCTTGTTCTCAGCTTCTTTCTTCACCCTTAGCTAGTTCAGGACTTCTTACCTAGGGAATAGTGCCACCCACATTGGGTTGGTCTTCCCATATCAATTAACTTAGTTAAGAGACCCCCTGACCCAGCTTGAAGATAGGCCCACAGGTAAACCCAATGCAGCCAATCAGTGAGCACCATCTAGGTTCAGCGAGAGACTCCATCTTAAAAAAATAAGGAGCTAAAGAGAAAGACCTGACATTGATTTCCAGCATACACACACACACACACACACACACACACACACACACACAGTGGTAGGAGAGATGAAGGCAGAGGTAGGTATTTAAAGAACTGTCTTAAGGAAGGCAAAAGTTCGGAGGGATTCCATAGCATTACCTCATCAAGCAGGACTGGAACAACTATTTTTCCTGCAAGCCCTGACCCCAGTCCCCTGCCAGAGACCCAGAAAATCCTGTTCCTTTGCTCATGCACTTATGGTCAAGAATGAATGAGACCTGTTGAATTTCAGTCCAACCTTTCCCATGCTGACCTAACCACAATCTATAGCCAGAAGTTTTCTTGTGTCCTGCCCAGCCTGCAGCAGCTTATAAAATAATCATTCAGAGGCTTAATATTAATTACAAACTGTTTGGTCTATGGCTCAGGCTTCTTGCCAGCTAGCTCTAACATCTTAAATTAACCCATTTCTATTAAGCTGTATTTTGCCATGTGGCCATGGCATTACCAGTCTGCTGGCATCTTCTTCCTCCTTGGGCGCTGGATCATGTCTCTCTGACTCTCCCCTCTTCTCCCTGTATCTCTCTTGGATTTCCCACCTGGCTCTCATCCTGCCTTCCCATAGGTCAAAACAGCTTCTTTATTAACCAATAGTAGCAGTACATATTCACAGCATACAGAAAGACCACCCCACAGCAACAATTATGTTTTTCCAAGGAGAAAATGAAATATTATTCATGTCTCTCCTGCCAGGACTCGCAAGTGGGCAGAATATCTCTCCTGTAAGCTGTACAAGGATTTAAATTCTATGCCCTGCCGTGCTGAGGGTTCCCCACTGTGGTCCAAACAGAAACCTGCTCACTTTCTCACAAATTCATCTGGAAAGGATGTTGACTGATGATGCTGTTTTAATTATGATAGCTAAACTTTGCCTGTGTACATGGTCAGAGGCATAACTGGGTTCTCAAAATGAACTCCATTGACAAAACCCATGAATAAGTGCCTCATCTNAATTCTTTTTATTAAAAGAAGATTCATTTTTATTTCATATGAATGAGTATTTGCCTGAATGTATGTATGTGTACCGTGTGCATGCAGTATGCAAGGGAGCCAGAAGAGGACATCAGATCTCCNGGAACTGGCATTACAGGGGTTTGTAAGCCACCATGTGGGTGCTGGGAACAGTATTCCCAGTTCTCTGCAAGAGTAGCTAGCCAGTGCTCTTAACCACAGAGCCATCTCTTCAGCCCCAAGCTTTTTAATTCTTAAAATAATTACTAATTTCATGCCCCCATCACTTATCCCACTTACCCCTTCTTATTCTCCAAAACATACTAACTAAACACACTCAGGACTTGCCCACATGTGTTGGCACTACAGAGAATAGCTGTGGTGATAAAACTGCCCACATTACCTGCCACTTGTCCCTTTTCCCCTATTGGAAATGTCTTTTCTTGGATAATGGGTTTAATGAGATAGAAGAAGCCTGGCATTTCTCTCTGTTCCAGCAATCTCTCACGATCCCTCAGATAAATTTAGAGGTGCTGGCTCTAGACTCCACTGTGTTCNTGGAGGGTCGTTATTCTTGCAAACTGTGCATCATTAGCCTTTTACCAGTGGCCTNTTATATGCTGTAAATAGTGCAAGCCTAGCAGCTGGATCTCAGTAGGACACATGAGGCTCTAGCCAACCCAGTGTGTCTGGACAGTTGGGTCTGGGCAAAATTCACTTTTGGTCCTAGATGGTTAAGTAGGATGAAGGCTGGCCTGGGGGCAGGGCAGGTGGGGTTTNGATCTCAGCTCCACCCCTGCTAAGCAGAAGTGTGTGCTTTTGGTCTCCCCTGACCCCCAACTTACTGCACAGGATATTCCTACTTGGTGGGATGTGGCATGTTGCTACTGTTTGAAACTCATTCTGGTAGCACCCATTGAAATCTAAAGTCTGCATGTCCTTTGAATCCAGAACCCCTCTGGGTNTGACCCACAGAACTAAGCCCAGTATTGCAGTACTGCAGGTGCATCAGGATTTCTGCAACATTCGCCCCACTGCCCATGTTTGTCATGGAATATGTGTAGCCTTGAGAATGAACCTGTTCCAGCCTCTAGAACTGTAGGGAAACAAATTCTGTTGTTTAAGGCAATCAGTCTGTGGCTGTTTTTATGGAAGGTGTCATCCTGAGTACTGGATCACACCTGTACATTTATATGTTATTATCTTTACAGNGNGTGTGCATGTACTGAAAGTAAATACTTANACGTTGTCATGTACTACCCAGATATCAGCCCTCACCACTGTCACTTTTACTGTCCTCCTCAATTTGCCTAGACTATCCTGCTAGCATTTTCATTATTATTTTATTTAGAATGTCTTAATTTTATTTACACTGTAAGAGCAGTTTATAGAGATTTTTCATTTCCTGGTTGAAATCACTGCTTGTTTTTGTTACTATTGCTGTGGATTCTAGTTTTACTGTAGTGCCACCAGAGAATGTTCCTCACATTATTTTTACATTGTGGAATGCATTGAGCTGGATTGACAAGGTAACACCAGTTTTTCCACATGTGCCTAAGAAGGTGTGTTTTCAAAGGTTAGGGAACATGAACATTCTATTTCTTTCTTTGTAAAATGTATCATTAATATTACTCTGTGTGTGTGTGTGTGTGTGTGTGTGTGTGTGTGTGTGTGTGTGTGTGTATGGTGGGGGTAGTGCAGGCATTCATACCATGGCATTTGTGTGAGGTCAGAGGACAACTTGAAAAAATCAGTTCTCTCTTTCCATCGTGTGGGTGAAGACACCACATATAGAGAGAAGTGGACAGGCAGACAAACAGATGGGTGGGTGAACAGACAGATGGACAGATGGACTGAAGGACTGAACAACAGACAGAATGTTTTCTCAACAATGCCTTGATCCTCCTCTGGTAGATTGTTGAAGACTTACAGANACATGTTCTTTCTGTTAGTGTCTGTTTCAATATGTTTTTCAATAATTTTGATTCAATAATTCTGACTGGATTTTTAAAAGTGACCTTTGGTCGACACTTTCTTAGGTTTCAAGAACATGTTGCTCCTGAGAGTGATTTTCCCCATTACTTTTATAGAAAATTCTGCTGCAAGCCCAATATTCTGTTATTTTAAAATTTGACTGGGTGTTTCACTGAGAGGCACGTGGTTATTTCTCGTAGTCTTTGGAGTCCAGTGGTTTTTGTTCCTGTGAGTCCAGTATGTTACAGGTTAGGAATGACAGTTCCTGTGTTACAGGTTGAGGTTGGCACTGACAGTTCCAGGTGTGTAGCTGCCTTCCCAGTGCATGTGGTATAGAATATTTTCCCTTTTGTCTGCTTTCGTGGATTACATCTTAACACACTGGCTCTCTCACCATTTCCTTTTTCTTCCTGGGTTCTGATTGTGCCTGTTCTAGGGAGTCTAGGCTCCTTTGTTTCTTTCTTTCTCGTAGCAGACTTTCTTCATCTCCTCAGTGTCCCTTTGTTTATTTTTAATCAAGTTGATTTTTANATGGGGACTTAGAGATTTAATTTGACATTTTTTTAAATAATGCAAANTATTTTCTGATGTTGATAATCAGTTTCACCTCTTCCTGTTTTCTGTCTATTTGATTCTGTATTTCTTATTGAGGTTTTTATGCACATTTCAGACATTCATTAATAACATACATTCATATTGAAATGTGTCACATTTTACTGTCTCCCCCCCCTTCCCTTTTCATTAGCGTTTTCACTGTAGTGGAAATAGTTTATTTCCTTCATTCCTCTTTCCCTTATTCTTGTCACGGTGGCTTTATCCAGATGCTGCCTGTGTTCTGTTTTTAAAGTGGCTTTAATGGGATCAGCAGGGAGCAAGCAGAGAGGTGTTTGGACCTGGGTTTCTCACCCGCGAGTGCCCTCTCCTGCCAGGGCAGTGCCCTGCATGGTGGTCAGTGTGAGTAGACAGCCGTTCTCACTGATGTTTTCTCCACTTGTTTCCTCCTTTCTCTGAAGCCACTTTCCTGTTTGAAGTGGTCTGCTTTTCCTCCAACAGCTCACTTTGTAAAGACTTTGCAGTCTGTGGATTTAGCATTGACACATCTCCATTGTGCACGCTCCCTCTAGCAAATCTAGCATGACTTGAGAGTGGCTTCCAAATGGTCCACCAGTGTCAGAAACTGTGGGAGCTCTCTGTGGAGTGCTTATCAACATCTCTTTAACTTGTTATTTGTAAATCCTTGGATAGGATATGTCGTTCTGTTAACTTAGGCCCTCAGCAACTGAGCTCAATAAAGTTTTGCAGATTTTGGATGAGTTCTTAGACATGTTTTATGAGATTCACTCTGTCCTCATGGTTGTGGTATTTTTATAAGTAGCACATAATAAGAGTTTACTTGTTTATGCAGTCCAAAAATCCAAACAATTATCCGGAATATTTAGCCTACTTACATTTAATGTAATTATTGATAACTTGGAATCCAAATCTACNTTCATTAATTATTATTTGCTTTGTTCCAGCATTTTCTATTCTTTCTTTCTCTCTCTCATATTAATGAAGAAATTAAATTATTTTGTAGTTTGTTGCTCTTTTTGAGATTAATTACTTTAAGTTGATTCACTGAGGATTTCAAGTATTCATTAGGAAATATNATGTTAGTCTTTAACATTGANGAATCTCAATAGAAACAGTGGATTTTATTGTTGTGTCATTGAACTTAACCTTAAAAGTGTTTTCTCACATTTTAAAAATAAGCATATTTGTGTGTGTCCACCAAAACACATGCATGGAAATTGGAGAACAATTTGTAGAAGTAAGTTTTCTCTACCATGTGGGTCCTGTGGATCGAATTCAAATCATCAGGCATGGCAGCAAGCACCTTTATCCTCTGAGCCATCAGGCTGGCCCCATAATTGCACTTTGAATGCTTTCTTGTGTCAGTTACATTCAAAGGAGGTAGGAGAGTCAACACCNGTTTGAGGGACAGCTCGGGGATCAATATCATTTGTGATGGCTTTAGGGTAGAGNTGTCACATGTTAAGCAGAGTGTTCTCATCTATTCACAGCCTCTTTGAGACTTTAATCAAGATACAAACATTGTAATTTTAGGTTTTTGAATTGGATTCATCTTTCTTTTGTGGGTGACTGTTGGGGTGGATTGTGAAGTAAATCAATTCTATCACATTTGGGGATTTGCTCAGGGCATGAGTGCCAGCCAAGGTTCATCCAGAAAACAGAATCTATTCTGAGTAATTTAATAGAAATTGAGGAGGCACGCCTGGTAAAGTATCCAAAGAACCGAAGAAACAACAGGAGGGTGAGCCAACAATGTCTGCCTTTGGAGAGCTGGGAGGAGGAGGGGAGCGAGGGGGCAGGGAGCCAGGGAGCCTGGTGGGGAGCTGAACCNTCAGTGGATCTGGTGGACAGATCTGAACCGCTCACTCAGCTATGACTGGAGACAGGGAGAGAGAAGGTGGCAAAATGCTTTGCCTTCCACCCACACTGTGCTCTGCTGCCAGAGCCTCCCACCAACTGAAACTGGGCAAGGAGAACGACGTAAGAGACCTCAGGAGTGCAGTGTGCAAGAGTCACTCTTCTGTGGTTCAAAACAAAGCAGATGATGATGAAAAAAGAATCTAAGAGTAAACAGGAGAATGAGATACAGTTCAAGTCATCCTAACACATGTGATGGATCACTGTCAGGCTGGGAGATGATATTTGCATAGCTTCAGTTTCCTGTGGGTAACCTGTGACTTCTGTCTATGATAATATTTTATTTTTTTATTAGCATATTATTTATATAAAATAACGGGTTTCATTCGGATATTCTTATAGCATGTATATAATACATTTTGATATTTTGATCACATTCATTCCCTATTACCCTTTCTTGTTTTCCCACTTTTGTTGATTCCCTCCCATTCTCAAGTAATCTGTGTTCTACTTTTATGTGTTTTTCATTTGTGTGTGTGTATGTGCATGTGTGTGTGTGCGTATGTGTGTGTGTGTGTGTGTGTGTGTGTATGTTGACCCAAGGAATTTAGTTAGGCATTGCTTACATGAACTTGAGTGAGGGGTAACTGACAGGAACGTGGATAACTTATTAATGGCTATAACCACTGAAGAAAATCTCTTTCTCTCCTCAGTCAATCATTAACTGCTAACAGCTACTCAAGGTGGGTTGGGCCTTTGTGAGCCCCTCCCTCATCCATGACAGAATGTTGGTGGAGCCAATCTTAGAAGACCTTGTGCAGGCAATCACTGCTGGTATAAACTCATAGGTGCAGTGGCCATGTCACCCTGTTTCCCTGTGTTCCTCCTTTTCCTGACTCTTAGATTCTTTCTACACCCTCTTCCTGGCTGGTCCCTCCAGGGAGGGAGTCATACAGTCGTCTCATTTAGGGCTAAGCTTTCACTAGATAATTATTCTCAGCAGTTTGACCAGTTAGGAGTCTTTGTAGTAGTCACCTTACAGTGCAGAAAGAACCACCCATGAAAACCTTGCAGATGGAGATGGATTTCTGTTGTGTGATATTTTGTTTGTGTTCTGACAAATAAAGCTGAGAGATCAGAGAAGCAAAGGAGTAGCCACAGTCACTTCTTACCTCTCCGAATCCTCAGACCAAAAGAGGGCTGAGATCCTGTCTCCACCCCTCTTATATTCCTGTTTTCATCTCTCGAGCATGCTGGATTAAAAGCATGAGCCTCCCAAGTGCTGGGATCAAAGGTGTGAGTCACCACCACTTGGCCTCTATGGTTAACTAGTGGCTAGCTCCACCCTCTGATCTCTAGGCAAGCTTTATTTGTCAGAATACAAACAAAATATCATACAACAGATTTCAAAGACACTGAAACATCTTTTCGTATATGACTCTGGTTTCAGACAACAATGTAAATTCCTCATGAACTACTGCCTGGCAACAGACAGGCTCTCTATGGAATTTCCCTGATGTAGAAGGTTTTACTCAGCTCAGCCTCCCTTTGTGTATATCCTCACCCTCCAACACCAGCCTCTGGCTGTTTCTTCCCCTTCTTGCCGAGACTATGGTAGAATCAAAGATGTAGGAGAGAATAGCAGAATGTGCTATCTTCCAGAGTAAAGGAAGTGACTTTCAATACGTGGATAATAATCAGCACTGTTATAGGCGCTGATAGGGTCAAAGCCTGGACCCTGGCAGGCCTCACAAGCCAGGCTTCTCATCCTCAATAGACCAATAAGACAAAGATAATAGTGAAGAAAAAAAAAGAGTGATTTATTCATCCAGTCACATGCAGAAGAGGAACAAAGAGGTCCAGTGACAACTCCTACCCCCAGTCCATCCTCAGCATCCAGATGTGAAGTTTAGGTGTAAATGGCGGGCAAGAGGTGTACACATAAGCAGTCCTGATTTACTGAGATTTGGTCCCAGCCACCATCATCATCTGTTGCCCGTCTCTGGCAAGGTGATCTGATAAGTTGAACTCTTCTCAAAAAATGAAATCCCACTTTGGCCAGCACTGATACATTGTTATCAGTACACTGGGAGCCAGCTGGAGGGAAACAGAATACCTTAATTCCTGCCAGGTTGGTTACATGTACACTTTCAAACATTATTGAAAGATGAAGTAGGTTAAATACTTAAAAGTAGCCCTGGGGTTTGAAGACACTTTGTGTCTTGTTGCTGCCAGGTCTTGTGAGTAGGAGTGAGCAGACAGACACCAGCATGGACCTGGTCCATGAGAAACTTAGAGCCTTAAGGGGAGCTAGACCTCATCAAATGACACTATCTATGAAAACTCACCAGCGTTGCCACCGAAAACCAATCACTGGGTCTTCTTGTTTCTGTGACTCTTCCCTAGAAAGACTTGGTAGCCCCTGAGAAGCACAGTGTCAAGTATAAGGCTAATGCGGAGGATGCCCCTGGGAACGTGGGCTGGGAGGGAAATGTATCTTAGCTCAGAGAGCGTGAGAGACTCCTCCTGGCATTGGTGTTCACAAGGCTGGAGCTGAGTCTGGACAGTCACTGTTACTCAAGACTAGGAGGTGAGATGTGTCTTACCCACTAGGTGAGACTCCAGCTTGCTGTCTTTCCCATGTGCCCTGGAGAACCTGCCCCCATCTCCTCATTTATAATGATTGTGGGGCAGCTTGTTACCCCATAACGATCTGATTCTAGGAATCCAATTTACATTTATAAAGTTCTCATAGATACCATCAAAAATTCACATGGAATACCAAATCAGCTAAGAGTGAAAGGCAGCTAGCTTTCCAGAACTGTGAAGATTCTGCAAGTGCTTCTTCTCCTGACTCTCTGCTTTTCTTTGTCTGATAAGAAATAAAGTGTGTATGAGTGTGGAGGAGGCAAGCAATCATCAGTCAGAGGTCAACATCCACATTTGTGCCCTCATTAATTAGCTCGAACTCTGTCACTCTGTCTTCCGTGACCTCAGCCTCCCCTTCACTGGATGGGATGAACTTTCTGCTCTGTTGACCCTACCTACTAGCCTATTAAAGATTTAATTTGATCTATTTGTTTCTTTGTTCTTTTTTTTTCCCCACTTCTAAGTATTTTGCCTGTGTGTGTGTCTGTGCACCACATGTGTTGTACCTATCACCTGAGGAGGCCAGAGGGTGTCAGATCTCCCGGAGCTGGAGTTACAGATGGTGGTAAGGCTCCATGTAGGTGCTGGGAACTGACTGCAGGTCTCTGGAAGAGCAGCCAGNCCTCTTAACCATTGGGGCACATCTCCAGGCCTTACCCATCAACTTTCAGACCCATGTATGAAGCCCACACCTTGATTGTTTGCTAAGTTCTGAGTTTTTGGATCCCTTTATATGTCACAGTAATTAGATACGTAGACTAAGTGTTAACTCAATTACTGAGTATTTCTCAGCCTCAATTTTCAGGAAAATTTGTCTCCCTCCTTTAGGTTTCTCTACTCTTGATGTATTTACTTTCTTAGTGCATTTTTCTCACTTGCCTTCAGTTTGTTCACTTCATACAGTAACAATTCTTATCCTTAAAAACAGTTTGTGTGTGTGTGTGTGTGTGTGTGTGTGTGTGTGTGTGTGTACAAGGATTTGCATGCAAATGTTAGAGAAGGAAAGAATACTATCATAGTTCTTTCAAAAAATAATGTCATAAAAAAGAAAATGATGTCATGTGTTGTATTTGTTTTCCTGAAGTCTATTATACACTGCAGTGCCACACTGTGCAGCTGTTGTCACTTGAGGTCTGCATTCTAGTTGAGAAAACTGTACAAATATTCCTCTTCTCTGAAGTCCTCACTATGTGTTTATTCCCTGTGGGANTCTAAAAGCAGGTGGCCATCTATCAGAGAACTTGTCCACCCTGGCCAGATGTGCTTCCCTATCTTTGCCTTCCATGAGAGCAGTGCAGACAGGACAGAAGCAGTCAGTGCCTCTAGAGAAAAGCTCAGTGGAGCACAGAACATCATGGCTAAACCACTTCTGTTGNTGGATGCCACCCATATGCAGTATTTCCTTGCACACTTAGGAGAAAGCAAGACTTTATTTATGACAATCTGAGGACAACCTACAAAGCTTGATCCATTCACAGCCACCATAGCAAAATATCTTACACTGGTCAATTTACATTCAATAAAAACGGATTACCCTGTTGTAAGGATTGGGAAATGCAAGACCAACATTCCAGAAGATTCAGTGTCTGGGAGAACTTGCTCTCTGCTGTGAACGTGATACCATTTTGTTGTACCCTCACATGGAAGAAGGGAAAAGGCTCTGTCAGTTCTCTTAAAAAGGAGCTTCTCATTCACACAAGGATTGTCCCTGTGACCCAGTCACTTCCCTATGGCACCACCTGTTTTTTTCTTTTAAGATAGTTTTTTTTTTATTGGTATATACACACAAACACACATATATCATAAAATCTGTCAGGAGCCAAATGCATGTTGTAAAAACAAACAAACAAAGGACAAATTACCATACAATAGTATTAAAACTCAGTGAAGCCTATGGCAGAACTCAAACAGCATGTATGGTATTCAGATGCAGTACACTGTGTGTAAGAGGTCAGATTCAAAATAGAACATACTAGAAATTTTAATTTATATGAAGTCTAGAAGATGCAATCTATAATAAAATAAAATGGAGCAATTCCAATTGCTCCAGGGATGTAAGTGACACTTGGTGGGCACNGCCTTTTAATATCATCACCTTTTATAGAAGCTTTAAGANGACTCATCTGTGCTGGCCATAGTAAAGTCTCATGACAGGATCTCAGTCTCCCCCAGGTATCCATGACACAGATAGTTGTCACTTTGGGTATGTATATTCCATCTGTCTACCTTTCATTTTTGTACTGTTTTAAAGCAAATTTCATAGACTACTCATAGCCTAGTTACTCTTCATTGTCCACTTGATTGGCTTTGGAATCACCATGGAAACACATCCCTGGGTGTGTCTGTGAGGGTGGTTGCAGAGCGCTTTAGCTGAGACAGGAAGACCCACTTTGGATGTAGATGGAACCATCTCATGGATGGGGGGCTGGAACTAAAATGACAAGAAAGAGGACCTGCACTGAGCACCAGCAGCCATCTCTCTGCATCCTACAGCAGATGGACTGTGAGCAGCTGCTTCCCAGTCCTGCTACCTTGCCATGCCTTCCCTCAGTGGTGATGGATTTTACCCTCAAACCATTAGTCAAAATTAATCCTTGCTTACCTAACATTGCTTTTGGCCAGGCATTGGTCACAACAATAAGTAACAATTCATGTATTCCCAAATGTAAAAACCATTTTAAAAAGTAGCTAAAAAGAAGCCAGGTGTAATGGCACATGCCTTTAATCCCAGTACTGTGGAGGCAGAGGCAGAGGCAGAGATAAGTGGATCTCTCTAACTCCTAGGCCCCTGGAGCTATACAGTGAGACTCTGTCTCAAAATAAATAAAATGTTATTATACAAAAGTAATTGATGTTTTATTAATATTATNTAAGTCTCTGTNTGTATTCAATTTTATNAAAACATCTCAAATATNCCTTTCNAGCTGGTTTATTTAAACCAGNATCCAAANAAGATTCTTCTAAGTAATACATTATATCCTTTAACCAAATATAGGACTGTTAGCATATCTTAACNTATTATTTAGTGTAACTAAGTTCCTTTGATCCCACTTTCCATTGTCCAGAGCAGTAGCTACTGCTCACAATGACTTAAATATAAAAACATGTATATTTATCCAGGTTATTCATTGAAGAAAAAACAGGAAGGAAGCTAAGTATGGATGCCTACAAGTTCTGTCTAAGCAACCCAGGGTAGTTATGAATGTGGCAGAACATAAAACTGGACAAATACTTGAAATATGAGATTTCTTTTCTTTTTTTTAAATCCAGCATGAACTTTGTAGATGACAATGCCATGTCTCAATATCCAAAAGTTGGACTCTGTATTGAAAACTGTGTCAGTTAGCCCACCTGACATCAAGCCATCCAACCCAAGTTAATTCATCAGCTGATTGATAGACTCATATTGAGAACTGAAGGGGTCAGAAGAAACAGTCAGCTGATCCGACCTAAAATGCCAACTCACAGAACTATGTTTGAGACATTCATTTATTATTTGAAGNCCTTCCCAGTCTCCTAGTTTGGTCCCTTCCTTCCTCTCATCTTTANACTTCTGGTTTGGTCCCTTCCTCCCCTTCTCCCCCGCACCCCCTAGTTTGATTTCTTCCTTCTCCTCTTCTGAGACAGGGTCCTTTGTAGCTCAAGCTGAACTCCAATTCACCATGTAGTCTAAGATGACCTTGAATTTCTGATCCTTCTGCTACCACTTCCATAGTGCTGAGATAGACATGANGATAGGCATNGACCANTGCATCTGGTTTATGGGGTGCTGGAGANAGAACCCCAGTGAGCACTCTACCAACTGCGCTCAATCCCTGGTCAAAAATAACTAATATGTNTATGCATTTCATNAAAAACTTTAAAGACTGCCTTCAGATCTCGGGCACCTTCAACTCTGGCCAAAGCTGCTAGGCTTTGCCTCTGTACAGNAGTAGCAAGCATACTTATCTTTTCCCAAGGTTCCATTTCCATGGGGACACTTTTAATTGCTTAGAACTTCTAGATCTGAAAAAGACTACATTGTGATTTTCTCTTAAAGTTTAGGAAGGAAACCACAGCATTTATGTATAACAAATTAAAGAATAATTACACCCCCCCCACACACACACATACACACTTGGGTTACATTTAATTAAAAGTCATGGCATGACTTCTCAAAAATCTAGATTCATCAAGAATTTGACACAAACATAAATCATCTGTAATTTAATTAGCNGGGAAAATTCATTATGAAACAAGGACTCCGTCTCTCCCAAGATCCCTATGGCACAAAGATGCTGCACTAGTATCTTTTTGGCTTCAGTCTATGTCTGAAATCTGGCAGAAACATCACANAGATAACTTNGCGTGTCTTTGCTTGCAAACAGGTTGTCCNAGGCCATGAAGAATTTTCATTGTCAGCAAAAGACACAAAATATTAGTGTTTCCTGAGTGGGCTCTGGAAACAGCAAGGCTAGGGTTTTGAATCTACATGTGTCTAACNATCTATGGATCTTGAGCATGGTTTTAAGTTTTGCTAAATCTTGATGACATCACAAATANAGGAAAAGATACAATCTTACCTTGTGGCATTGTTTATGGAGTGGATGAACCAGGAAACACAGTGTTTAAAACTCTAAGTAGAATTTAAAAGTGTTTCACAAATGATTATTCATCAGTTGTTGCTGGGTATTGTAGGC